>SJYT01042889.1:0-82945 GCA_006410635.1 Cephalophus harveyi | reverse complement strand
TGTGGTGTTGGAGAAGACTCTTGAGAGTCCCTTGGACTGCAAGGAGATCCAACCAGTCCATTCTAAAGGAGATCTGCCCTTGGATTTCTTTGGAGGGAATGATGCTGAAGCTGAAACTCCAGTACTTTGGCCACCTGATGGGAAGATTTGACTCATTGGAGAAGACTCTGATGCTGGGAGGGGTTGGGGGCAGGAGGAGAAGGGGACGACAGAGGATGAGATGGCTAGATGGCATCACTGACTCGATGGACGTGAGTCTGAGTGAACTCTAGGAGTTGTTGATGGACAGAGAGGCCTGGCGTGCTGTGATTCATCGGGGTGCAAAGAGTCAAACACGACTGAGCGACTGAACTGAACTGAAGGGTGGTTAAGTTTTGTAGTACTTCCTCAGTTTCTCACAGTTTAGCTCTTTGGAAACATACTGGTTCAAGGATCAGTGAACCATGCAGCCTAAGTCTCACCCTTCACCTGTGTTTATAAATAATGAACTGTACTCATTCATTTACATACCATCTATAGCTGCTTCTGTGCTATAATCATAGAGGTGAGTATTGTGACAGAAATCACAGAACCCCCAAAATCTAAAATATTTATTGTCTAGTTCTTTGAGGGGGGAGTTGGTTGACTTCTGCCCCAGTTGATTAAAAATATTATAGTCAGGAAACAATCAGAATAAGCCACGGGAGCCCAGTGTGTAAGAATGTATTGATGGTTCTGAGGTGTTACTCATTTCTGGCTAAAGAAAGAATTGACTGTATATGTCTGTTTGCTTTCTGTAGCAAGGAAGTCTGCCAGAGGATGGGTGAGTGATAGGATAGGAAAGGGATTGGGAGGCATGTTCTGTCTAGCTGGGTCCCATTTTCCTGTCAGGCAGGTCACATCTTCTCCTTTCCTATTCTCTCCCCTCCCAAGGAGAACAGTACTTGTTACAGATGCGCCCAAGGTTTTCAAAATACCTGTTGGTTGGATCCTTTGAATTTAAACCAGTCTGCCCTGTCTTTGCTGCCAAGCTTCATAAATCATTTGGCTGAACAATTAAAGGGCTGGGTGCTTTGTTGAATGCTGCTCCAGGTGCAGTGACTCCCCCCCTCAACCCCAGCCACTCAGCATACAGGTAGGGGACCCCACACAGTGTCGGCTGTGAGGGAAGGTCTTCGGTTTTTTTCCTTCACTGAGCTTGTCTATTTTCCCCAGTATCAAGTTTGTTGAAAATGCTCCTCTCTGGAGATTCCATCGACAATCTTACAGTGATAGGTCTTAGAGTGTTTGCACTGGTCAGTTTGGAAAGATGCGGCGCCGTGACAGATGTAAAGCATTATGGGGGGACAGGCTTACCAGGTCTTCCTGGTCTCTCGTGAGTGCCTCCTTTGGACTGGTGGTGTGTGATAGCTCTTGACTAAATCATGTACATACTGGCCCTGCATTTGGCTTAGAGTTAGGGTTATAACATCTCTCTTAAATTTGAATTATTTGGAAGCTAGACTTTCCATTTTTTACCCCTGTTTCTTGTTTGCATCCCTTGTGACTCTTCTTTTTTGTTTAAACCATTGCCCCTACAGAAAAGTAGGTGTTAATGCATTATATCCCCTGAGGAGCATTTACTTTTACATTTATGTGATTTAGAGGACCTCCCTAGTAGCTCAGCTGGTAAAGAATCCACCTGGAATGCAGGTAAGCCTGGTTCGATTCCTGGGTCAGGAAGATCCCCTCGAGAAGGGATAGGCTACCCACTCCAGTGTTCTTGGGCTTCCCTGCTGGCTCATATGGTAAAGAATCTGCCTGCAATGCAGGAGACAGGGTTTGATTGCTGGGTTGGGAAGATCCCTTGGAGGAGGGCATGGCAACCCACTCCAGTATTCTTGTCTGGAGAATTCCCTGCCAGACTCCTCTGCTCATGGGGTCACAAAGAGTTGGACACGACTGAGTGACAAAGCACATTACCTCAGGTATGAACATTCATATTTTCTGAACCACCAGTTCCTACCCACCAGTTTTTCCGTGCTTTAACAAGATTTATGCATAGCTACCTGCTCTTTCAGTATTTCAGAATGGTGGTGGAGGTAGCCAAATATTTGAATGACCTGTCTGGCTGAGAACAAATAAAGCTGACTTATACAGCTAAATGTTTATCTGCCTATTGTATGGGTGTGATTGGCCTGGATTTTTAATGATGAAATCACAGAACTGGGAGGGACCTTGATGATCATCTAATTGTACAAATGTGGAAAGGGCCTATAAACTTGGAGTGACTTGTCTGAAATGATGAAGCCTAGTCCTTGAGGTCTTCAGACCAGATGGCTTAACCTGTAGTTAAACATCCCACCCATAAGACTTCCCCTCTAAAGCATGATTTAAACAAAAGGAAATGCCAGAAGCTTTAGCTTGGGTTCATATTGCTCTCCATGATGAGTATGTGTGTGTTCTAAGGCTCTTTCTACTGTCTGCAAATCAGACATTCTTGCTAGGTTGCATCAGAGTCCAGGCGACATGATTGATGAAGAAAGGGCAAAGGAGGGATGACGTTATGGCTCATGCAGCGTTTACCTGAGAATTATCTCTAGCTGTGTACTGCTCCGTGTCCGTGTGACTCATGTACTGAGGCACTGCCGTCCCTGTTATTCAGCACTGTAGCCTCACACTTACCTCACCCTATGTTTCTCTCCTTTTCTTGCCAAATCTGATTAGAAGCACTTTTGTTTTGAGCCCATGTTTATGAAGCCTTAACTGGACTTGTACCGATGACCATGTAGAGAAAAGAAAAGAATGTTCGAATAGGAAAATTACATATTGACTTGGTCAGATCAGCTTGATCTCTCAATATGGATCGTTAAATACTTACATAGTACTTAACTATGTGCTCCATAATGTTGATGCTAATGGTTTTCTTCCTTAGATGGCTATTTGTCTCTCAGCTTCAGTTCAACAGATTCACAGCGAACAAACCCGTAGCAAGTACCTACCTGTGTCAGTGACTATGATGCATACTTTACGCTTTTTCTTGTAGACCTCAAAGCAGTTACTCCTTGTACTCGGATTAGAGGTTAGGACACTGGCCCAGTTCAACTGTGTCAGAATTGGGATTGGAATCCTGGTCTCTTGACACCAAATATAGTACTTTTTATGCTACATAACAAATGAATTTGATTTATGTAATCAAAAAAAATTTTGCCAGAAAAATATCCAGTTCTGTCAGGTTGATATTCATACTTGATCTGGTACCGCCCACCTCCGCGCTCCCCCCACTCGCCCCGCTCCATTCATTTTCCTTGGGATACTAGAAGTCAAGAGAGTAGGCATGTGTATATTTACCAGAATAACCAGCCAAACTCAAGTCATTTGGTGGAGTTGTAGCATACAAACATTAAATTTGCATGGATTCAACTACACCTGCTCAGCAAATGAATATAAAAAGAGGAGGAAGAATAATTTACATTTTGCAGACAAGTCTACTCAGGTATAAGTTATATTCAATGAGTCTATGCCCAGGAGTGAACCTGAGATGTATATTGTTTTTTCTCAGTCCGTGACTGTTCCCATGTTCTCTCTCAGGGTGAGTATCTTGCCTTGCTCAGTGTCCTGTTTGGTATAGCCTGCATCTTAAATACAAGCCAACTATTCCATCTTGTAGTCAACCAAAGGCATAATAATCTATACCAATGCAGGAGGAAAAACCCACCTGCATGGGGCCTACTGAGAGACAGTATATTGACTTCCAGCATGGGGCCTTCCTAGGGTATTTTCAAAGTAATTTTGATACAACTTGTTTGCTTTTGTTTTTTGTTTTTTTCTTACATATTCTTTAAAAAGCCCAAACCCCAAGTAAAATGCAACTCCTCTAGGTTGACATCGGCTTGCATATAATCAGGCAGGGAATTTTTCTTTAGGTTGAACTGAAACTGTCTTGGGCTCTTCAACATAGTACATACTGGTGGCTAAACGTATCTTTCATTTTTTGTGTGTTGGGCCAGGTTGGGGGGATTAAATACCAAGCAAATCAGATGCTCACTATGTCCATGAAAGAACTGTGTTGTCAAGAGAATTTTGTCATCACTGAAACCAAGGGAAGAGAATCAATGGAAGGAAAAGTATGATGGAGTCACTCAACACAGTGATGGAGAGAGAGAGGATTAAGAAAAATCCACTGAATTCAGCTACTGGTTTGAGAGTCATTGTGATCAGCCACAAGGTCAGAAGCAAGATACAAGGAGTTATTGTTGTTTAGTCACGAAGTCATATCCGACTCTTTTGCACCTCCTTGGACTGTAGCCCACCAGGCTCCTCTGTCCGTGGGATTTCCCAGGCAAGAATACTGGAGTGGATTGCCATTTGCTTTTCCAGGGGATATTCCCAACCCAGGGATCGAACCCACATCCCCTGCATTGGCAGGCGGATTGTTTACCACTGAGCCACCAGGAAAGCACAAGGAGTTAAACACCATCTAATAGCAGGTCAAAGTAGTCAGCAAGATATGGTTCTGACAGTATGGCTCAGCAGTAAGTCAGGGCACAGGGTCACAGAACTGAGGACATGAGTTGGTGACAGTAGTACCTAAAATGTAGGATTTGGAGGTTAAAACAGAAGCACCTGGTATCCTCAAGAGGAATTCTGGCTTCTGAGTTTATCTGAGATTCCCTGTGTAGTGCTGGTGGGCAGGCACTGACCTCTGAGGGAGTAGAGGCAGGAGAGTTTTTGGTGTGTACTGACAAGCAGCTTCTCATAGCTTTGTACCCCCTGCACTTTGGATCTCACACAGTTGCTTTTCTAAGTAGTTAGGTTCCAATTTGCTTGCAATTTGAGAAATCAAAGCTGGCTGTGCAAGGCTCTCAGTGGGTTAGAGAAAAGGGTGCCAGAATGCAGCATACACAGCTGGAGAGCCAGTAAAGGTTCAGCTCTCGTGAACAGAACACCAACTCATTCATAATACCAAACCTCATCACATTCAAGGAAGTGAAGTTAAAACAGGGACACCTCCCTTTCTTTCCTGTGTTTGTGCCGCTAATAGCACCTTGCATTGTTAAAAGTGAAATCTTGTTGTTGATCNGAGCCAGTAAAGGTTCAGCTCTCGTGAACAGAACACCAACTCATTCATAATACCAAACCTCATCACATTCAAGGAAGTGAAGTTAAAACAGGGACACCTCCCTTTCTTTCCTGTGTTTGTGCCGCTAATAGCACCTTGCATTGTTAAAAGTGAAATCTTGTTGTTGATCATTTTCTCTCTCTCAGATTGCTCACTTTGTATTTTTGACTCACTGCTCTGTGTGGACTATAGGAGATTGCTTGCTTGACTACTGCCCCTAAGAAACAGGCTGCCTTGGAAAAGTTGAAGCTGGGAGGCTAGGATGCCCCAATTAGGACAGGATCTCTGGGGCCCCTTCCACCCCCAACTGTGTGTATGAGAATCTCTTTGGCTGCTTATTAAAAATGTAAATTCCAGGGTTCCACTCTTGAGCAACTAAATATAAATCCATGATCAGATGTGCCTCAAGAATATGCATTTAATAAGTGCCCCTGAGGATTCTTATGAAGCCTAAAATGTAAGAACCACTGACCTAGAAAATATATTCCTAAATTCTTAAAAAGTAACATTTTAACAGATTGAATTCTCATTACTCTAAAGTTAAATTTTATTAATATAAAAATATACTCAGGCATATTTGTTTCAATGAAAATTTATAAACCTCTTTGAAACTCTTTAAGAGAAAAATGTTAATACAAACTACATGTAAAATGTTAGCAGTAGTACTAAATTAAACATGTGGGTATGAAGAAAATTAGATTGTTATGAATTCACAAAGACTGTATGTTTTGTAAAATTTCTGTCTTTTCCTAAGAAGGGAAAGAGGTGAAAGGAGGGAAGAACACAGGGAGAAGCTTTCCCTAGCTTTGAAGATCCTAATTCTTTGTTCTCTTGCTCTAAAGTACAGCTGCTTCCTACTCACAGGCCCTTTCCACAAGCCAGCTGTGTTCCATTCATCCCCACCTCCGCTACTGCTTTTTCAGCCCTGATACACCAGAACTAGAGGGGGTAATTACTGGATAAGAGAAAAGCAGTTTAATAGGAAATAAAATTGAAGTTGTATAAGTTATGGAAAGGAGGGAAGCAAGATTTCTAGTTTCTAAAAAGACTTGAAACCTTAAGACAGAAAGCCCTTAGCCGTAGCTCTTTGAATAAAACTGTTGTGGTTGTAAACTATGTGGGATGTAGGCGCTTTGGGGAAGTGCTAGGGGTAGCTGCTACTGCTGCTGCTAAGTCGCTTCAGTCGTGTCCGACTCTGTGCGACCCCATAGACGGCAGGCCACCAGGCTCCCCCGTCCCTGGGATTCTCCAGGCAAGAGTACTGGAGTAGGGTGCCACTGCGGCAATAATAAAGACTGGCTCCAATTCCACTGCTCCTGTTCATAGCCTCAGAAACTAACCCAAACTAATCTCTTCCTCAGCCCTCCTCGGTTCTTTGGCTCTTATTTAAATTTTGTTTTTGTTGTCTTTGATTGTTACCTTTGTATAAGTCATTTCCCTAAATAATCTCAAAGTTTCTTCAAATTATGTAGCTCCTTTGAGAACATTCAGCAGCACACTCCTTTCCTCCTTCCTTGTAATCAACATCCCTACTTCCCACAGATTGGTCAGTTTGAGTCCCTCCTTTCACCCCTTTTCAGGGGGTGATCATCTGCAATTTTCTGCTCTAAAGGCTCCTTTTAAAATAATATTTATTCTACATAGTCATGGCATCCATCATCCAAATTCCAGACATTTTAGTTTTACCCTTTTAATTTTATATTATTAAAACTTGGCTTTGGAATGATGAGAATTCAGCTTGTTTATCTTATAATTTCTCTTCCCGTAAGAAAATTCCAACTTTAAATGCACTCAACCCTTAGCATGGTAACTCCTAGAATTTGCTCTTTAAGCAAAGAAATTAAAGCTAAGAGCAAGTGTCCCTGACTCTGTTTAGCATCAGATAACCAAATTAATAATTGCAGCATGTCAGCCAAAGTGAGCAAGCGTTCTTGATAGGTAGAACTGTGATGCATTGTCTTGAGCTGTTTGATTACTAAACCTCTGCAAGCTGTTAAAATTGAGCTCTAATGTGCATTGTGAGAAGCAAAACAAAACACAAACTTGTTTTTAAAGTATTTTTGTCTGGTCTTATTTTATGTACTCTTTGTTCATAACCTGAGCATAATCATCTTAATTACTTTTTCAGTATTTACTGACTTTCTTAGTGCTAGTATTTTTTCATATAAAGTTTATACCATCTTGTGGCCTATAATTTTCTCTGACTCGCTATGTTTCTCGTGTCCTTGGCATCCATTATCCTATTGTCAGATGTTTGTAATGGGAAGAAAAGAAGAAATCACCTGTTGTTTTCTGCTCTAAAGGCTTTATTACTTTTCCTGTTTTTCTCTTCATGACCATGAGAGTCAATAATTTGGGTTTCGTAGGTTTAGCCTTTTTATCTTTGCTTACCAAAATCAAAATGTCTTATTGCCTGAGATTTTCATTCGACTAGAAGACCATGGAGAGTAGACTGACTTGCCCACAGAAAAGTTTTAGCTGTATTCACTGATCCATTTTGTATGAAATACCAAATTCTGAACATTTATGCTTATACATCTCTCACCATAAAAAGTTGGTACGATGAGACAAATTGTGAAGGAAGCAAAAATCCAGTCAGGAGAAACTAGTAAGAGATCCAGTATGCAATGCAGAAAGGAGTTAGGGACAGATACGCTTAGCTGGATGGCTGAGGCGCAGTAAGCCTAGAACTGACCCAGAATAGATACAGATTTTGCTCCAGTTGCAGGGCTCCCTTGGTGGCTTACACAGTAAAGAACCTGCCTGCAATACAGGAGACCTGGGTTCAGTCCCTGGGTTGGGAAGATTCCCTGGAGAAGGGAATGGCTACCCACTCCAGAATTCTTGCCTGGAGAATTCCATGGACAGAGGAGCCTGGCGGCCTACAGTACATGGGGTCGAAAAGAGTCGGACACAACCGAGCGATATACAAGGCCAACCTCTAAGTACTTTAAATCAGACCAGTTCTTCACTGAGGGAAGCTAGAGTGTTCTACAGGCAAAATGGACCTTGTTACTTTGTTACTTTGACAGCCGCCGTGATGACTTGTCATACAGGGCTGACAGGAGATGTATGAGTTGTCTGGGAACAGTAGGAAGATGGCAAGAGCTGACCACTGAGGGAATAGAGGCAGATGTCAAATCATATCTGTTGGTAAGCAGATTCTTATGGCCCCCACCCATTGGTTACTACATACTGTGGGTTAATTGGTTTTATAAGTAGTTCTTATTTTCTTGCAGTTTGGGAAACTGAGGCCTCCCTGGGACTTCGGGATTAGAGTTGATTTTCCTAGCACAACCTTGCCCTATATACAGGGTGTTGCCCTTCTCATCCACTAACCTAGCATCATATTTTCCACCTTCCTAATCTTTGTACTAACATAATTACAATAAATTGCTGCTGCTCTTGAAGATAATCTCTCTTCTCACATCTGGGTTTAAGTCTTTCTTTAAGTAAAGCTACTTAAGCAATGGGGAGGAAAGAGCTTTTCCATAAAGTTAAGGTCTTTCCTGATAAAGGTAACTACTCCACCCCTCCTTCCCAGTTAGATCCCTTGCCAGCAATAGCATAGACTTGAGTTAGTGCCAAATGTTTTAATGCCATAAGGACTCACTTGATAAAGTCTATGCATGGCAGAGGAAAAAACAAAATTCCCAAACTTTTTTTTCAAGATTTCCATATGAGATGTAGTTAGGGCACCCTTCATCTAATAGTTACCCTGTGTTTGCCATAGTCATTGGCACCCTGCAATTCTCATTCTTCAGCTCTTCTAGAGATTAGAAATTATAGGAATTGCTAGCTAGCTATGTCAAAATGGACACGTACTTTAGCTACAGAGAATTTGACAGAAAGGCAAAGACGGAACAACTGTGGGACTTAATACTGTGATCATTCCAAATAATTGTCTGTTAAAGACAGCAGCACTCAATGTTGTACTTCATTGTTACATTCATACTTTTTGTGTGTTTGTTAGCTTTGCCTCTCTTATTGTTACAAAGTCTAGATAGAAAAAGCATTGTGACCTTGCCCGGGCCCTGCATAAAGAACTAACATAGCGCAGAAAGTGCCAACACAAAATAAACAGTTGTTGGGTAACTGACTAGAGGAAGCAAAATGATTTCATAGATCCCTGGTTATAGGGAATATTAATTAATAATCAATACTTACAAAATATTCAGACCATTCAGAAACCTGGAACACCTACCTGTAAATACAAGGAAAAGGGTTTTGTGTTTTTTTTTTTTTGGCTGACAGTGATTTCCAAATCTCATATATAATGATAGTTTTAGCCTCAACATCCACCAAAACTTTACCATAGTTGCTAATGAGTAATAGAGTTGACTGGCTTATGGTAGACTCAAAAGAAAAATGAAAAATCTGTGGCCTTTAAATATTAGGATGTCCCTGAGTGGGAGTTCAGATTGAGTGCAGGTGACTGAATTTAGCAAGACCTGTTTCAGTTTAACTACTCAGAACTTTCCCTCTTGTTTGAAGAAATTAAGGGATTTTTAACCAAACCTGCAATTTAGTTAAGAATACAAGAGTCATCTGCAGTTTATTTTTCTGTTATTCTAAAACAAAATGATGGCTGATATAAATTTCCACATAGTTAGAGCTCATGGTAGTGGTAACAATAATGATAGCATTAAAAGCAGGAACAAGATTGCCTGCCCCTGTTAGCAATGTGAGTAATCAAAGGCATTAATGGACCGTGAAAACTGGAGAGCTGGGGTGACCACGGGTCAGAGCTAACATACATAGGCAAGCACAGTATAGGGGGAACTTTCATCACCTCTGCTACACTGAGCCTTTTCTCTCGATAGAGCAAGCTCTTAATTTCCCCTGGTTGTTAATCTGGCACCTTTCATGAACATCAGTGTTCACTTTGGAAAATAAAAAAGCAAACACCCAAAACATCTAAGTGTTAAGAGGGAAAGAAAATCAACAGAGGAAATTACAGTAGCACTTGATACAGTGGCACCATTTTCTTGAGTCATACGAGGTGAAATTATTTGAAGTTTGTAGCTTGACAGTCTTTCTTTAAGACAGTAACCAGAAGCCTTGGGAGAGAAAGTAGCATGCAGATACCGTCACAGTTTAGCTATGGCATTTATACACATATGTGTCCACATTTTCAAAACTGACCTCTTACAATATATATGAGTCAAGTGATTTGAAAGTAGATACCACTTCCTTTCTTCATTGCTTTTGCTCCCTGTTTGTCATTTCCTTTCTAACATTAATTACTGTTTCTGAAGGAATTGGTGTTTCCTGACCTGGTATACTTTCTATTTGTTTTGGATAGTCCATCAATTTAAGATAACTGCCATGTTTTTTAACTCTAGTCTATTGAAGGTTGAATACAATACTAAATGCTCACTTTCTTCTAACACTCTTGTTTTTTAGGTAAGTCATCTGATTGGAGTGACATTTCGTTTGATGGAATTTTCCATTTGGTAAAGTATTACTATTTTTATCAAATGATATAAAGTTTGGTTTTTGTGATTTCTCAATTTGTGTTTTCCCACAACACTGACCTTTAGAATACACTCTGCTTTAAGGACAAAAAAATATGAGAGAGAGAAAGGGAGAAAAACTAGGAAAAAAGTGAAAAGGCAAACAACTAAAAATTATTTCTATGTCCAAAAAAACCCCACTGTTGAAAGATACCTACATCTTTATAGCTATTTTCATCAATTTTGCTCATTAGAACTTCAGGAATTGAGTTATTATATTTAATTGTATTTAGAAAAGATTGGGCTTACTTCAGACAATCTCATTAAGTTTTAGAGCTGTAGTTTCTTGATTGTATTTGGTGAAAATCTGACATTCCTCAAAATGTTGATCCACATCTTGGGAAAGCCATTCTGTATCAGCAGAGAGCTTTTTTTTGGAATCAGAATTGTAAGTCTTCAGAATCTGTTTCATTTTAAAACATTACTATTAAGTAGAAGAAACAAACATATAATTTTAGAAGCATAAAACCAGGATTCTATGGCACAGAGGTGACTTTCTGATTTTTCATTGTTAGTGTATAGGAATGCAAGGGATTTCTGTGTATCAATTTTATATCTCCTACTTTACTATATTCATTGATTAGCTCTAGTAATTTTCTGGTGGCATCTTTAGGGTTTTCTATGTATAGTATCATACCATCTGCAAACAGTGAGAGTTTTACTTCTTCTTTTCCAGTCTGGATTCCTTTTATTTCTTTTTCTTCTCTGATTGTTCTGGCTAGGACTTCCAAAACCATGTTGAATAATAGTGGCGAGAGTGGGCACCCTTGTCTTGTTCCTGATTTTAGAGGAAATGCTTTCTTTTGCTGGGGGTTTGTCGCATATAGCCTTTATTATGTTGAGCTGTGTTCCTTCATTGCCTACTTTCTGGAGAGCTTTTATCATAAATAAGTGTTGAATTTTGTCAAAAACTTTCTCTGCATCTATTGAGATGATCTTGTGGGTTTTTATCTTTCAATTTGTGAATATGTTGTTGTTTGATTGCTAAGTCTTGTCCAACTCTTTGCAACCCATGGACAGCAGCTTACAAGGCTTCCCTCTCCTTTACTATCTCCTGGAGTTTACTGAAACTCATGTCCATCGAGTTGGTAATGCTATCCAACTGTCTCTTCCTCTGTTACCCCCTTCTCCTTCTGCCCTTAGTCCTTCCCAGATTCAGGGTCTTTTCCAGTGAGTCAGCTCTTCTCATCAGGTGGCCAAAATATTGGAACTTCAGCTTCAGATCAGTCCTTCCAATGAATGTTCAGGGTTGATTTCCTTTAGGATTGCCTGGTTTGATCTCCTTGCAATCCAATGGACTCTCAAGAGTCTTCTCCAGCACCACAATTTGAAAGCATCAATCTTTGGTGCTCAGCCTTCTTGATGGTCCAACTCTCACATCCGTACATGACTACTGGAAAAACCATAGCTTTGACTATACCAGCCTTTGTTGGCAACTGACTATATGGACCTTTGTCGGCAAAGTGATGTCTCTCCTTTTTAATACACTGTCTAGGTTTGTCATTGGAGAAGGCAATGGCACCCCACTCCAGTACTCTTGCCTGGAAAACCCCATGGATGGAGGAGCCTGGTAGGCTGCAGTCCATGGGGTCGCTAAGAGTCGGGCAGGACTTGAGCGATTTCACTTTCACTTTTCACTTTCATGCATTGGAGAAGGAAATGGCAACCCACTCCAGTATTCTTGCCTGGAGAATCCCAGGGATGGAGGAGCCTAGTGGGCTGCCGTCTATGGGGTCGCACAGAGTCGGACACGACTGAAGCGACTTAGCAGCAGGTTTGTCATAACTTTCCTTCCAAGAAGCAAGTGTCTTAATTTTATGGCTGCAGTGATTTTGGAGCCCAAGAAAAGATCTGTCACTGCTTCCACTTTTTCCCCTTCTATTTGCCATAAAGTGATGGAACTGATGCCATGAGCTTCATTTTTTGAATGTTGAGTTTTAAGCCATCTTTTTCACTCTTCTTTTTCACCCTCATCAAGAGGCTTTTTAGTTCCTCTTCACTTTCTGCCATTAGGGTAGTCTCATCTGCGTGTCTGAGGTTATTGATATTTCTCTTGGTAATCTTGATTCTAGTGTGTGATTTATCCAGCTTGGCATTTTACATGACGTACTCTGCATGTAAATTAAATAAGCAGGGTGACAATATACAGCCTTTATCTTACTCCTTTCCCAATTTGGAACCAGTTGTTCTATGTCTGGGTCTAACTGTTGCTCCTGACCTGCATACAGGTTTCTCAGGCGCTACCTAAAGTGGTCTGGTATTCTCATCTTTTTAAGAATTATCCACAGTTTGTTGTGATCCACACAGTTAAAGCCTTTGGCGTATTTAATGAATCAGAAGTAGTTTTTCTGGAATTCCCTTGCTTTCTCAATGATTCAGCAAATGTTGGCACTGTAATCTCTGCTTCCTCTACCTTTTTTAAATCCAGCTGTATGTCTGGAAGTTCTCAGTTCGCATTCTGCTGAAGCCTACCTTGAAGGATTTTGAGCAATACCTTGATCGCATGTGAAATGAGCACAATTGTGAGGTAGTTAAACATTGTTTGGCATTGCTCTTCTTTGGGATTGGAGTGAAAACACCTTTTCCAGTCTTGTGGCCACTGCTGAGTTTTCCAAATTTGCTAACATATTGAGTGCAGCACTTTGACAGCATCATTTTGTTTAAGGATTTTAAGTAGCTCACCTGGATTTCTGTCACCTCCGCTAGCTTTGTTCATAGTAACGCCTCCTAAAGCCCACTTGACTTCACACTCCAGGATGTCTAGAGCTCTTGTCTAGCTCTTGTCTAGCTATGATGATGACTGCATCATCATAGTTATCCAGGTCATTTAGATCTTTTTTGTATAGCTCTTCTGTGTATTCTTGCCACGTTTTCTTAATCCCTTCTGCTTCTGTTAGGTCCTTACTGTTTCTGTCCTTTTTCATGCCTATTCTTACATGAAATGTTCCCTTGATATCTCTAATTTTCTTGAAGAGATTGCTAGTCTTTCCTATTCTGTTGTTTTCCTCTGTTTCTTTACGTTGTTCTCTTAAGAAGGCTTTCTTATCTCTCTTTGCTATTCTTTGAAACTGTGTATTCAGTTGGGTATATCTTTCTCTTTCTCCCTTGCTTATCACTTCTCTTTTCTCAGCTATTTGTAAAGCCTCCTCAGACAACCACTTTGCCTTCTTGTATTTCTTTTTCAATCACATTGATTGATTTGCAGGTATTAAAGAATCTTTATAACCCTGGGATAAAGCCCACTTGATCATCATGTATGCTGTTTTTAATGTGTTGTTGGATTCTGTTTGCTAAAATTTTGTTGAGGATTTTTGCATCTGTGTTCATTAGTGATATTGACCTGTAATGCTGGAATTTTTTAATGGAGAACTTCCCATTTTAGTCATATCTACCTTGTGCTCGGCACATATCCTATTGTGTGGGTGCTTTCTCATAATGAGATTCTGATCATTCCCTATCAATAATCATGTACCTAAATTTGTGTTTTGAAAACCTCTGTGAGAGGAATGTTAGGTGAGGAGCAGGAATGGATTTAACTCAAAGTATTCAAAAAACAATTTAAGCAAAACCAAAATGTTGGTTGATTCTATACCTAAGTTGAATTTTTAACATCTTCATTTGTCTTCTATATTTCAAAAGTATAAAATATCTAAAAATTCTGTCTGGTCCCTTTATTAGAAAGAAGATTGGTAAAATTACTGTCTTGTCAACCATTCATAAAGTCTGCTAGATATGAGTTGTATAAAAATAAATTAATTTCAATGCTGTTTTCCCTTTTTCTTTGCTAAGAATCTCTCTGGTTTCTCATTAATGTCATTAAAAGCCTATAACCAAGAAAATTATTTTTGCGTTTCCAAAGAGATTGGTCATCCAGAGAAAATTCCAGTGTTATAACTTTAGAGAAAATCAGAAGCCTTTTGAAGAACATATGTCACTTAGTAAAGGGTTAGAGCATCTAGGGATAAGAATCCTTCCTAATACTGTGAAGACTGAGAGAAGTTCTATGCTTAAAGAGGAATTCAGATTCCCCACCCCATGCCAAAGTAAGTATGCACTCATGAAGTATACACTCAGTTCAGTTTTATCTCAGCTAGACTGCCCTCAGCAAAAAAAAAAAAAAAAAAATGCATATGGCTGATAATTATGAAATGAGTTGATATTGAGACTAAGACACCAGTGGTGAATTGATTTCTGTGTCCACTAAGCAGATTTTGGGGCTTCCCTTGTGGCTCAGTTGGTAAAGAATCCTCCTGCAATGAGGGAGACCTGGGTTGGAAAGATCCCCTGGAGAAGGGAAAGGTTACCCACTCCAGTATTCTGGCCTAGAGAATTCCATGGACTGTATAGTCCATGGAGTCGCAAAGAGTCAGACACGACTGAGTGTCTTTCACTCCACTCCAGGCAGATTTTGATAGCAGTCCCACTTTAAGATCAATAAATTATATACTGAAAATATTTGAAATTAAATTTAATAGAAAATGGAATGACCATATTCTTTTTGTTTAGAAATAAGTTCTTTCTAAACATTTGAAAAATATTTTTAAAGTATTCTTAATCTCAAGTGCATTGCTTCTAGAATTCTAATGGTCCTTGAAACTGAATGCTAAGATTATTGAAGTAAAAATTGATACAGCTATGACTGACATTAGAGAAGAGAAATGAGCTCTTAAATTCAGTGGGCCAAAGCCCCATATTTAGGGACTGTCTCCTTTTGCTCATTTCTGTACCTATGACAGTTGTCATACTGCCAGTTCACAGTAGTTACTCACTGAGTATCTGATAGGTGAGAGGAGGTACAATAAATGTAAAATGACAACCACATTGGTGGTGGTTTAGTCTCTAGGTTGTGTTTGACTCTTGTGACCACGTGGGCTCCTCTGTCCATGGGATTTTCCAGGCAAGAATACTATAGTGGGTTGCCATTTCAAGAGTATGTATATTATTTTAACTGATTTAGATGAAAAATTTTCTAAAATATTGCCATTCATTTGCCTTAAAAGAACATACATTAACCATATTTAAACTTTTTTTGATAACTCAAGGTCATAATTCAGTTCATTTCAGCTTGTGTTTATTTAGCATCTCCTATGTGTAATGTCCCTCACAGCCTCTTTTGGAAACATAGATCTTTTTACCAGTATACTACACAGCTTCAGATTGCTGTGTTTTGGGACTGTTGGTATGAAGACTGGCATATTCCTTTGAGGGTAACTCTCTGAACCTTCCTCACTAGTCTGTACTTCTAACCTTCTGTGACTGTGAAGCTAAAATAACCATTCATACAAATATGCATATAAATTAAGCACAGACTAAGAGGCTCTTTAATATATGTAAACTCCATGAAATTTGTAGATTGTGGTTGTTCAAGGCTTATTTTTATCCTTTTGCTTATTTCTTGAATATTTTGAGTTGTTTTACGTAAAATGTTGCTATGAGTTTATGAAGCATACATTTCCTTTATTCTCTTTCTTAATAGTGCTTCTAGAAACAGATTGAGGTTTTACAACACTGTGGCCTTTGTTATCCAAGGACCAAGTGAGAATTAGTTGTGTCTAAAATATTAATCCTAGTGTTCTCATCAAATTATTATAGTCCACATCTTCCTTATGTACCATTTCATATTTCCCTGAGACTTGTTTTATTTTAAGCTACAGTGGAGACTTTTAAGTGAATTTGTATTCATTTTTCAAATTCACAGTTTGTGAGACTGTGTGTGTATATTCTTAATAAAGGCTTTTGGGGTAGAGACAAATTAGAAGTATGAGATTAACAGATACAAACCGTTGTATATAAAATAGTTGAGCAACATGGATATACTTTATATACAAGGAATTATAACCATTCCTATCTTGTAATAGCCAATACTGGAGTATAATCTACCAAAATACTGAATTACTATTCTGTACACCTGAAATGAATTATATTATTATTATTATGAATTATAAATCAAATACACTTACATTTTTAAAAAGGCTCCTATAAGAGATTCATATTGATTTTCTCCTTTGTCAAAATGATAAGTCCTGAGACTATCTATCATTAAAAAGCAGTATTTACAGAATATTTTAAAAATCTTATGGCTCTGATTACCAGTTAAGCTGAAAATGAAGCAAGTCCTGGGGAAAAGTCTAACTCAGTCTGTATATTATACAGAGCTGAAAGAACTAACATGTTAGATCAGCAAGGGATTCTGAGGGTCTGATATGGTTTAGAACAATAAATAAAGCTAGATGAGCTTTTTAACGTATGTTAATCATGCTGCTGTTGTTTAGTCGCTAAGTCTTGTCCAGCTCTTGCAACCACACGGACTGCAGCCCACTAGGCTCCGCTGTCCATGGGATTTCCCAGGCAAGAATACTGGAGTGGTTTGCCATTTCCTTCTCCAGGGGATCTTCCCAACCCAGGAATTGAACTTGCATCTCCTGCATTGGCAGGCAGGTTCTTTATCAGTGAGTCACCAGGGAAGCCCCCGTGTTAATCATAACAGTACTGCTATTATATATCACCAGTTACTGGTAACTGTTAGTTAGTTAGCTCCTCGCATCTCTTCAGCACCTTTTTATCCTCTTTAACCCTCTGTCCTATTTGTGTGCTCAAATCTACCTGGCACCTACCTTACCATATGAGAGCAAGAAGCACCATAGTAACTAAAAAATGAAATTCCTCTATATGTACTTTGTGTTACCAGCAACATATATACTGAGATCTTTTCTGAAGAGTCAATTAATAAAGAAACCTGAGTCATGGGTCATCTGCCATTTTTGTATTTTGGTCTACTTAATGATCCGTTTTCTCTGAAATTATTTCTATATTTCTTAACTGTAATGTTTGAATGTCTCTTTCCAACCCTTTTCTGTTTAAGTCTTTTCCTTTTAAATGATATAAAGGTAAACAGTTGAGTGTATAAGGGTGCTATTTATATTCGATGGAAGTATAATCTTGTTTTCAAGCTGTTATCACAGCCTTAAAGAGTAAGAGAATTTTCATCATATTGTCATCTGCTTTCATGGATTCTTTTCATTTTTTTTTTAAATTCACTTGGAATTTATGGGTAAATCCCAGAAAGCTACACAGTGGGTTTTGTTTTGTTTTGTTTTGTTTGTCAGTTAGAGCAAGTGGCTAATATGATATTAAGGACAGAGGGAGTGTGGTACAAGGAAACTGGCTTGAGATGCCTTTGTATTATATGCAGTTTTATTTTCTGAGTAATATCTCTGATTCAGTAATCACCCTGGGTAACAGCCATACAGGTTTTCTTATTTCCTGGAAAGCCTTACTATAATCGAGAACCTTGCTAGCATAGTAATTTTATTTTCTGAAATCGTGGCGTTTGATGTCTTCATTTCCCCCATGCAACCTTTCAAAAACCTTGTATCCTCATATATCTTATTGCTCTTACACCCTCTTCTCTATTTCAGACAGTTCTTTGCAATTCACTTTTCTATTCTTCAAGTAAATCTTAAATCATTTGCAGATTTTCTAAAAGTGGAATTATCTCACTTAATGGCCTAGTATTGTGGCTTCTTGGTGAAAGACAACTTTACAGCCAGAAACTGTAAGTTCAAAATCTGTATAAATTTACACCAGAAAGCCAAAATATTTTCTCTTTGGTCCCTGAATTTCCAAAGGAAGTTAGATGCCATCAGCAAAGAAACAGAATTGATTTATTAAGCTCTGCAGTATTTTGAAGGTCTGATACAGAGTTTGTGAGGCCCAACATTGTTTTGGCCGTTCTTTTTTGAGAGCTGCAGATGGGGTGGTATCTTTGCCAAGGCCTAAAAGACATAAAGATATAAATTAGAAGAGAGAAGCTTTTCTCACCTGACTCTCACCAAAGGGAACATCAGATTAGAGTTGAATAGTAACTGATAACATTTTTTTGCACATAAGTTTTAAAGTGTTTTAAAACCGTTTATTTTTAATGACTTAAAATTTACTAAGTCACTAAATGTGTTGCTATTTACTTACGAAGAGCTTAGAAGATAATGAATAATTTGGGGTTTTCTTTGTCTCAGTATGCTCTATTTTTCAAGGCCTGTCGATTGCCTAGACCACAAATCCCAATACAGAATTCCCCAGCTCACTGCTCTCACCTCGAAATCGAGAACACAGTCAGCCCTTTGCCACTGCTATTGCTAGGGATCAAACAAAGCTGTTAGAAGTACTTGAGTTACTGGTGACACACTCTAGAGTTCTCCTTATACATAGTAAGTTCTTTATTCTTTGGAGTTTCCAAGAAGTGGGATATAATATGTTTATACCCTCAACTCTATCCCTTTTGATTCTTTTGTTCCTTCCAAGTTAGGCATCTCAGCTACCTTTAATTCCAGAAGTAAGCTAATGGTACACAAGATTAAGCAAGAAGCTTCAAGAGAAAAGGAACCCTTTTCCAAATTTCAGGATTGCCTCATTGCAAAGAAAATTTATAGAACATTTTGTTTTTTTTGAAGAGTCTAAGTATTAGAGAAAACAAAGAGTTAGGAGAAGCGCTCTCTTGAGCTCTCGAGTTTGAAGCAAGGTCTGCATTATGACCCTACTTATAAAAATGATGGCCGTCCATTAAGCAACACTTTGAACAAATTAGTATATAGGTATCTTTGGTTTGTATTTTTTTAAATCTCAGAAGAGACATAAAGATAATTCTATAGATACAATTATTTGTAAGTTAAAGAAAAAAAAATCAGATACTTTATAAAGCTGTTATCCTTTTAATGTAGGTGCTAGCTCTGTGTGTGTGTGTCTGTGTGTCTGTGTGTCTGTGTGTCTGTGTCTGTGTCTGTGTCTGTATTGGTCCCTTTCAGAAGATGAGAGAAAGACAGCAGACATGAGACAGACATAGTTCTACCCATCCTCTTTTTCTACAGAGAAGCTGGAATAGCTTGCAAACAAAACATAATCAAATTCACGTGGGGATTTTAAATAAAAATAGAGAAGGAAGACCAAGGGGAAAGAATGCTATTAAAATAAGTTCAGGTATCTCGGGACTCCGACCAGGAATCCTACAGGTCTTTTGATTCAGGTAAGAAGCAGTAACATTAAGGGGAGGTCAAGGTGCTGTTCTGTTCTGAAGAGGAGACTTTCCGTAGGTCTGTGCATCCCTCATCAGCCCGTGGTGAACCAGTGCCAAGTCCACTACCAGCCACTAGGCTTCACCGGGCCTGTGCATTCTTTCTTGTTCCTCCAGCTCTGCCTGAATGTTCATTCTGTTGCTGTGGAAAGGCCTTCAGTTTCAACAGTTGCACATCCTGTTACGGGAACAGCACTGAGCCTAACTGGGGGAAGGGGAGGTACCTCCTGTGCCTCTTACTCTGAGCCTGAGTATTCAAGAGTCCTTCAAAACATCATTCCCGGTTTATTATTCCGTTGGCTTCACGGGTGCTTCCTTAGGACAGACATAGGTGAGGAACATGGAGAAACTGCCAAAACCCAGGGGGAAGGAAAGTGAGAGAGATTCCATGCTGCCTGAGTCAGCTGTAATGGGTAGAAAGTCTAAAGATCTTTTTTCTTCAGTGATCATCATTTGTTTTCATTTGTTCCCATGGTTATCTTCCACTGTCCAATTGTTATTTTTGTACTACTCTTTTAAAAAAGCATCAGTGAGTGAGCTTTAAGAAGCAAAGAAGATTGAGGGGCTCTACCAGACTCTGAGAAAATTCAAAGTTTGCGACTAAGGTCCCACCTCTGAGCTCATGTTTTTGTTTTGTTTCTAACATGTATTTGGCTGATGATCTGACACTAGATGCATTGTAACCATTGGAAAGGCAGTACAATCTCTTGCTTCCTAGATTGCCACTGGCATTTTTGCCTGTTGTTAGACTAACCACACTTTTCTATGAGTTTCTGATGTTTTATCCATTTTGAAAGACAAGAAGGGACAAGAAGGAATTGATGATAAAGAGATGACACCTGAAAATGGAAAGTTCACAGATAAAAGTGCAGTACGTGTGACCTTCTGGCTCAGCCCAGGTGGTTTGGTGTGGATTCCTGTGTGTCCCCCATGCAGTTAGCATTGCAGTGGTAATTCTTCCAGTGTAGCCACTCTGAAGTACTATTCCTTGTTTTTCTATAGTGCTTGTCAGAATGCTATGACAACTGGCTGGTTTTATGCAAACAGAGCCTGGCTCTCAAGAGACAGTGTATCTGAAAGTCAAACATGGATGGCAGCCATTGGCACACAAAGGAGTCAGAAGCCACAGATTGTTTTCTCGTTGGATGAACAGCTTAAAGCAACGTAAAGTTAATTGAAGAATTCCTTGAAAGTGAAGTCAGACTAAAAGAAATGCTCTAAGTCTATAATTTACTAAATGTGAAAGGTCTGTAAGTGGTAGAGAGACTAAAAGAGGTTTTTTTGGGGGAAAGAACATTTTTGTAAACAGATCTGGCTTGTATTATTGCCTAGGCAGTTTTAATTATTTGCTCTAATAATGTATTGAATAGATCTGCAGAAGAATCTCTAATTAGGTAAATCTTGATTTATGGAGTTGGCCTCATGTAAGCCATGATGTCATAGTGTGCTGCAGAAAATTATAGGCCTGGTCTTGCTGTTGAAAACTATTATTTCTACCTAGGACTACTCACACTCTGCATATCTTACTCTTACAAAACCAAAGCATCTGGGGTTCTTGTTCTCAATGCTCCTTGCCCAAGTGAATTCAACTAACATTATTACTCATTAATTTATCAAATATATAATTTTAAAAATTGAGACTGCAAGGGCAGAGTTTAGTTACTAACTTTTTACAGTTAGTAACTTTTAACTAAAATCTACTAAGATTTCTGACTCTCTGAAGAAGTGGATCAAGGACATGCCAGACTGTCAAAAGTAGTGTCTGTGTGTCTTTCTGCCCCTGCTTCCCATGACCCTAACCCAGTCTTCCACTTTCCCTCTCCCTCCCTAACCACCTACTGAAAGCTGTTTCCGTGTCATCATTGCCTATTTCATCTGGTTCTAAATAAGAGCATGGGGACTTGGTAACATTTCTCCATGGTTCTTATTCTTTTTTCCATTGTAGTAGAAACCTTGATGTAGGGTCAAGACCCTTTCTTCGATTATAGATCTGTTGATTATAATTTCCTAACATTTTTCTTGCGTTAATTATACCTTACTGATTGCATTTTCTGTGGTTTCCCATACCAATTTTGTAAAGTAGAAAAAGGCTTTAGAAAGAATCCTGCTGCTGCTGCTAAGTCACTTCAGTTGTGTCCGACTCTGTGTGATCCCGTAGACGGCAGGCCACCAGGCTCCCCCGTCCCTGGGATTCTCTAGGCAAGAACACTGGAGTGGGTTGCCATTTCCTTCTCCAATGCATGGAAGTGAAAAGTGAAAGTGAAGTCGCTCAGTCATGTCTGACTCTTAGTGACCTCATGGACTGCAGCCTACCAGGCTCCTCCGCCCATGGGATTTTCCAGGCAAGAGTACTGGAGTGGGGTGCCATTGCCTTCTCCAGAAAGAATCCTTGATTTTTGCAATTCGTTTTCCATTCTTTTAGAATTGTCTGACCTATATGTGCCTTAATAGCCATTTTAAGTGATTTGCCTTTATCAGGTCTTCTCAGTTACTCAGTGTAGTTTGTGTGGAAAACAACTCTGCCTTTCACTGTCATGTTTCATCAAATTACATAATACTTGATTAAGTTATGTAATTGCAAGTTCAACAGGCATTACCAGCCTTGGGAGCAAACACCACTCTTTAAACACTTGGAATAAGTTGCAGGGGGCTCACTGGAGAATAGCTTTCTAACCTCCAGCATTCAGTATGTGTGGGCTTGGCCCTGAGTTAAAAAAGGACCAAATTTCATAAGTGGCGTGCTAACAATTGCACTCATCTCACATGCTTCCCTGGTGGCGCAGAGGTTAAAGCGTCTGCCTGCAATGTGGGAGACCTGGGTTCGATCCCTGGGTCAGGAAGATCCTCTGGAGAAGGAAATGGCAACCCACACCAGTATTCTTGCCTGGAGAATCCCATGGACGGAGGAGCTTGGTGGGCTCAAGTCCACGGGTCGCAAAGAGTCGGACACTACTGAGCGACTTCACTTTCACTTTCACATGCTAGTAAAGTAATGCTCAAAATTCTCCAAGTCAGGCTTCAGCAATACATGAACCGTGAACTTCCAGATGTTCAAGCTGGTTTTAGAAAAAGCTGAGGAACCAGAGATCAAATTGCCAACATCCGCTGGATCATGGAAAAAGCAAGAGAGTTCCAGAAAAACATCTGTTTCTGCTTTATTGACTATGCCAAAGCCTGTGACTGTGTGGATCACAATAAACTGTGGAAAATTCTGAAAGAGATGGGAATACCAAATCACCTGACCTGCCTCTTGAGAAACCTATATGCAGGTCAGGAAGCAACAGTTAGAACTGGACATGGAACAACAGACTGGTTCCAAATAGGAAAAGGAGTACATCAAGGCTGTATATTGTCACCCTGCTTATTTAACTTCTATGCAGAGTACATCATGAGAAACACTGGGCTGGAAGAAGCACAAGCTGGAATCAAGATTCCCTGGAGTAATATCATTAGCCTCAGATATGCAGATGACACCACCCTTATGGCAGAAAGTGAAGAGGATCTAAAAAGCCTCTTGATGAAAGTGAAAGAGGAGAGTGAAAAAGTTGGCTTAAAGCTCAACATTCAAAAACCTAAGATCATGGCATCTGGTCCATCACTTCATGGGAAATAGATGGGGAAACAGTGGAAACAGTGTCAGACTTTATTTTTGGGGGCTCCAAAATCACTCCAAATGGTGATTGCAGCCATGAAAATAAAAGACGCTTACTCCTTGGAAGGAAAGTTATGACCAACCTAGATAACATATTCAAAAGCAGAGACATTACTTTGCCAACAAAGGTCCATCTAGTCAAGGCTATGGTTTTTCCAGTAGTCATGTATGGATGTGAGAGTTGGACTGTAAAGAAAGCTGAGCACCGAAGAATTGATGCTTTTGAACTGTGGTGTTGGAGAAGACCCTTGCGAGTCCCTTGGATTGCAAGGAGAACCAACCGGTCCATCCTAAAGGAGACCAGTCCTGAGTGTACATTGGAAGGACTGATGCCGAGGCTGAAACTCCAATACTTTTGGCCACCTGATGGGAAGAGTTGACTCATTGGAAAAGACTCTGATGCTGGGAGGGATTGGGGGCAGGAGGAGAAGGGGACGACAGAGGATGAGATGGCTGCATGGCATCACTGACTCGATGCACATGAATTTGGGTGAACTCTGGGAGTTGGTGATAGACAGGGGGGCCTGGTGTGCTGTGATTCAAGGGGTCACAAAGAGTCAGACATGACAGAGCGACTGAACTCAACTGAACTGAAGGTATGAAAACTTCTGTATCTGCGCTCGTCACATTCTCTTCATTTTACAGACAAGACCTGGCCTGGTTACAGGACTTATGCAAGGTCACCAAACTAGATGGAAGCCAAGCTGAGTATCCTGACTCCCAAGCCACAGTTTTCCTATGACACCAGAGAACTGATATCCAAGCCTTTGTTGTACTTGTCCTTCTGCTGGCTGAATTCAGCTTTATAACGTGCATTTTGATTTATTACCACAAAGTATCTGTCTTGACACTTATTTTACCCATAGTTTGGGGGTTGCTGATTAGCACATGTTTTTCTTTAAATTCTCCTTGAAATCAAAAATGAGCCTTCTTTATTATAGGGAGTTAATCCATGTCATGAGATTTATTGTTTCTGTGTCTAAATGACCATAATTAGGTAAGAGAGAGAGAGACTGTGGGGAAGAATTTTCCTGGCAGGACTTACCGTCCTCCCCAATCTACATCCCTGTCCTGTTCATGGCTGCTTTTGTGAGACAAAGCTGCTTTGGGGTTTAGGCAGGGCAATGAGGTTTATATTATTTGATTTCTTTCACAAACCATATATGCTGACTTTTCTAATATCAAATAGGAAAGTTTTTTTTAATCACTTTCCTTTTCCCCACCCTTCCTTCCAGTGCTTCCCTCCTGCCCCACCCCCTATCAGGAAAGATTTGATGTTGCCTAGAGTCAAAATGTGCTTAGAACTGAGCAGCTAAAAATAAAACCATTAGGATGAATATGAAGGAAAGGGGAAAATGTTGTACTCAAACCCCCAGTTAGTATTATTGTTTTAGTTATTATTGAACATTACATTTAGCTCTGAGCTTCCTGATAGGTAAAGCAAAAAAGATATTTGTGTTCACATTATTTTTATTTGCTGAAGCACATAGCTTTAGCAAACATAACAGGTCTTGCACTTAGACTTTGTTACCAGGCACTTTATGCTAAGCCAATTTTGCCAACAAGGGTCCATATGGTCAAAGCTATGGTTTTTCCACTTGTCATGTGTGGATATGAGAACTGGACCATAAAGAAAGCTCAGTGCCAAAGAATTGATGCTTCTGAACTGTGGTGTTAGAGAAGACTTTTGAGAGTCCCTTGGACTGCAAGGAGATCCAACCAGTCTATAAGGAAATCAGTCCTGAATATTCACTGGAAGGACTAATGCTGAAGCTGAAGCTCCTTTACTTTGACCACCTGATGTGAAGAATTGACTCACTGGAAAAGACCCTGCTGCAGGGAGAGATTGAAGGCAAGAGGAGAAGGGGACGACAGATGATGAGCTGGCTGGATGGCTTCACTGACTCAGTGGACGTGAATTTGAGTAAACTCTAGGAGTTGGTGATAGGCATGGAGGCCTGGTGTGCTGCAGTCCATGGGGTCGCAAAGAGTCGGACACGACTGACTGACTGAATTGAACTGAGTGAAATAGGTAATCATCATAGAACATGTTTATGGTGAATCTAATTTACAAATAAAGAGAAAATATTCATAATTTATATCTTAAACATGAGGTGGCCTTATAAATGGATGCTGTATTGAGCAAAGATCATATTGATGCATTTAAATAAATTAATCGGACTCTGAGGGAGAGGGAGAGGGTGGGATGATTTGGGAGAATGGCATTGAAACATGTATACTATCATGTAAGAAACGAAGCGCCAGCCTATGTTTGATACAGGATACAGGATGCTTGGGGCTGGTGCATGGGGATGATCCAGAGAGAGGATATAGGGTGGGAGGTGGGAGGGAGATTCAGGATTGGGAGCTCGTATACACCTGTGGCGGAGAAGGCAATAGCAAGCCACTCCAGTACTCTTGCCTAGAAAATCCCATGGATGGAGGAGCCTGGTAGGCTGCAGTCCATGGGGTCGCTAGAAGTCGGATGCGACTGAGCGACTTCACTTTCACTTTTCGCTTTCACACAGTGGAGAAGGAAATGGCAACCCACTCCAGTGTTCTTGCCTGGAGAATCCCAGGGACAGGGGAGCCTGTTGGGCTCCTGTCTATGGGGTCGCACAGAGTCGGACACGACTGAAGCGACTTAGCAGCAGCAGCAGCAGCATACACCTGTGGCGGATTCATGTCAATGTATGGCAAAACCGGTATTGTAAAGTAAAATAAAGTAAAAATAAAATTTTTAAAAAAAATTAATCTTACTCTTTTATGGTCAAATTCTGAATTATGATCATTTTGAAATTGTAATTTATGGATAGTGTGAGATGTGGTATTTGACCTGGTATGGTTTAGAACCGTATGAACCAGAGTCACTACTGGGCACTGGAGCCATGGACAGTCAAGTGAGTGGGATTTAGACTTAAAGCCAGAATATGTGGAAGAGGGTTTCCTTCAACGAGCTTCTCTTTTCACGGAGAAGAGAGACAGAGGGTAGATCTCTGTCCCTGGTTGCTGTCAAATCACTAATGGAGGGGAAAGCTAGAATAAGAGGTGTGCTATTTATACACTGTTTTTTAAAAAATACTTTCTCAAAACTTCACTTTCTTCAGTCAGAATTATGAGTAAGTTTATGCTGTATTTTTGTGACAGTAGAGTTATGAGAGAATTTTGGGCAGGGGTCCCAAACCCAAGCTTTCTGAAGCAGTCAGGCTGGCCCAAACAGCTGCTCATATAAAAGGCCAAGTTGAAGACAACAGGGAGTAAGACCTATATGTACCAAAGGGCCAGTGGCCCCTCTCCAGGGACCAGCTGCTTCCCAGCTCTAGCTGATTTTTATCTGTGAAAAGCACAGATAGACCATTGACCGCTTCGTCTAGTGTTTTGGGAGAAGATGGAAGTGTGGATTATTAAACCTTCTGATTTTGAATGTTGGCAACTCCTTTCTTCCACTTGCTTAAGCCAGAAACTTTTTAGTTGTCCTTGACTCCTCTCTTCCTTTCAAAACCCACATCTAATCCATCTGGAAATCCTGTTGGCTCTTCCCTCAAAATATATTCAGAATCTGATCACTTGTTAGTGATTTCCTGTTGCACTACTGTAGCCCAAACCACCATCATCTCTCTCCAGGATTACTGCAGTAGTCTCCCAACTTTTTTTCCATCCATACTTTCTCTCTTACAGCCAGAGGGATCTGTTTACTGAAGCACAAGTCAGATCATGTTGCTCCTCTGCTCACAACCCTCTGGCTTCCTGTCTCACTCAGGATGAAAGCCAGAGTTCTCCCAGTGCCCCGTGAGGCTCTCTGATGTCATCTCGGCAGCCACAGTGGCCTCCTGCCAGTTTTGCTCAAATATACCAAGGCATTACCTCATCAAGACCTTCACCCTTGCCGTTCCATTGCCTGGAATGCTCTTTCCTCAGGTATTTCCATGACCCATTCATCCCTTCCAACCCTTTTCTGAAATGTCACCTTCTCCTTGAGGCCTTCCTTGGCCACACTGTCTAAACTTGTTGCCGCACGCACACCGACTCACACCCTTCCTTTTCCCCCTTGGCTTTGTTTTTAGCACGTATCATGATCTAATGCACTACACATTTTTCTTGTTTATTACCTGTCTTCCACATGAAACTGTAGGTTCCAAAAGGGTAGGAACTTTGTATATTTTTGTGTGCTTGGTCCCTGCTGTATAGTTAGCATTAAGAAAAGTGCCTCAATAAATGGTAGTTGCTCAAAAAATGTTTGATAAATAAATGAATCTTAAAAAGACAACAAGAACTTTTTCAACTGCTCAGTTCAGTTTAGTCACTCAGTCACGTCCGACTCTTTGTGACTCCTTGGACTGCAGCACGCCAGGCCTCCCTGTCTGTCACCAACTTCCAGAGCTTTCTCAGACTCATCTCCATTGAGTCAATGATGCCATCCAACCATCTCATCCTCTGTCATCCCCTTCTTCTCCTGCCTTCAATCTTTCCCAGCATCAGGGTCTTTTCCAGTGAGTCAGTTCTTCATATCAGGTGGCCAAAGTATTGAAGTTTCAACTTCAGCATCAGTCCTTCCAATGAATATTCAGGACTGACTTCCTTTAGAATAGACTGGTTGGATCTCCTTGCAGTCCAAGGGACTCTCAAGAGTCTTTCCAATACCACAGTTCAAAAGCATCAATTCTTCAATGCTCAGCTTTCTTTATAGTCCAACTCTCACATCCATACATGACCACTGGAAAAACAATAGCTTTGACTAGATGGACCTTTGTTGGCAAAATAATGTCTTGGCTTTTGAATATGCTGTCTAGTTTGGTCATAGCTTTTCTTCCAAGGAGCAAGCATCTTTTAATTTCATGACTGCAGTCACCATCTGCAGTGATTTTAGAGCCCCCCAAAATAAAGTCTGCCACTGTTTCCATCTATTTGCCCTGAAGTGATGGGACCAGATGCCATGATCTTCGTTTTTGAATGTGGAGTTGTAAGCCAGCTTTTTCACTCCTCTTTCACTTTCATCAAGAGGCTCTTTAGTTCTTCGCTTTCTGCCGTAAAGCAGAAGTGTCATCTGCATATCTGAGGTTATTGATATTTCTCCTGGCAATCTTGATTCCAGCTTTTGCTTCATCCAGCCCCGCATTTCGCATGATGTACTCTGCGTATAAGTTAAGTAAGCAGGGTGACAATATGCAACCTTGATGTACTCCTTTCCTGATTTTCAGCTTCTAGCCAGACAAAACTCTTAAGTGGGCCAAACACAGGTCGTCTTCTGACGCAGGGTCGAGAAGAGAGAGCAGTTCTTCAGCTGCATATAGTGGCCAGGGGACAGGTTTCATAACTGCGTCACACCTACCCTGCTCAGAAAACAACAAGAGTCCCTCATCTCTGCACACCGTGTCCTCCTGCTCCACCCTGCGGAACTCAGTGCTCGCTTCTTATTTTACCCTCAACACTGTTTGTCCTGATGCACTGCTGTTTAGAATCTAGAAAATGGTAAGTGGATTAGTTCAGCTTCCTGTGTGAACTACAAACCTCTGAAGGTAGGAAACATTTAAACAGTTTTACTTGCATTTTCACAACAGAGTTTAGAGTTGTACAAGCAATGATTAAGAGAAGGAGCACCACGAACAGAGTGCGTGCTAAGTTGCTTCAGTCTTATCTGACTCTTTGTAACCCTATGGACTATAGCCCACCAGGCTCCTGTGTCCATTGGATTCTCCAGGCAAGAGTACTGGAGTGGGTTTCCATGCCTCCCTCCAGGGGATCGTCCCGACCCAGGAATCAAACCCATATCTCTTACGTCTCCTGCATTGACAGGCAGGTTTCTTAGCACTAGAGCCACCTGGGAAGCCCACAGAAACAGAGGGAAAATCGTATATAAAAACATATAGCTAGAAAAAAGCTTGATTCTTTGGAATAGATCAAGTGAAACTTAGAGTAAGTAGGGAGTGAAGGAGAAAAGATATAGGAAAAGGTATTGGAGAGGCAGGCAGAGTCAAATCTTACAGGCCTTGATAAGGAGTTTCGATTCTTCGGCTCAGTGGGAAGATTCAAAACTCATTACATTACTATAAACTGTTCATAATGGTAATTTCTTTGATGCAACTTTTTACTGAAGTGCTGGACTGGAAGAAA
Source organism: Cephalophus harveyi (assembly GCA_006410635.1). Classification (NCBI taxonomy): domain Eukaryota; kingdom Metazoa; phylum Chordata; class Mammalia; order Artiodactyla; family Bovidae; genus Cephalophus; species Cephalophus harveyi. The sequence continues at coordinate 53,519 of SJYT01042889.1, read as the reverse complement.
CACAAGCTGGAATCAAGATTGCCGGGAGAAATATCAATAACCTCAGATATGCAGATGACACCACCCTTATGGCAGAAAGTGAAGAGGAGCTAAAAAGCCTCTTGATGAAAGCGAAAGAGGAGAGCGAAAAAGTTGGCTTAAAGCTCAACATTTTGAACTGTGGTGTTGGAGAAGACTCTTGAGAGTCCCTTGGACTGCAAGGAGATGCAACCAGTCCATTCTGAAGGAGATCAACCCTGGGATTTCTTTGGAACGAATGATGCTAAAGCTGAAACTCCAGTACTTTGGCCACCTCATGCAAAGAGTTGACTCATTGGAAAAGACTCTGATGCTGGGAGGGATTGGGGGCAGGAGGAGAAGGGGACGACCGAGGATGGGATGGCTGGATGGCATCACTGACTCGATGGATGTGAGTCTGAGTGAACTCCGAGAGATGGTGATGAACAGGGAGGCCTGGCGTGCTGCGATTCATGGGGTCGCAAAGAGTCGGACACGACTGAGCGACTGAACTGAACTGAATGGCATATTTACATCCTGGTGATATTTTTCAAACAAGTCAGTCAATTGTTAGCAGTTATTTTATCACCTAGACTCCATTCCTTTTGCTTAAAAAACAATTGTTTTTGAACTTAAATAGCTGAGAAAATATTGTTTGTGTTCACATTTATAACTAAAATATTGAAGTTAATTTTTAAATATCTTACATAGCTAAATGTATTTATTTAGCAAAAAAATAATAATAAACTTGGTTTTAATTATATAACACTGTAGATATGGGTTATAATGGTTGTTTAGTAGAGAAAGGTTCCCCAGACACATTTAGTGTAACTATACCTACTCTAGTTACAAAAAGAAAATGCCAAATAGTCATTCTCCTGTTGCATTTGCAACCTTTGCCAAGCTACTATCATATTAAAATATACAGCATTTTTGCTTCCAAAAATTTTTTTATATATACTTAGACTATACCAAATGTACATTATACTATAAAAAGTATAGCATTTCTTTGAGCTCACAGTTTATTCTGACCCATATGTTCTCATCATGAAAAAAGAGTCAAATCAAATATTGAGCAGTTTACTAACAGTCTGTTGGACTGAAGACGTTTTTAGTTTTGTTTAAGAACAGTAAAACATTTCTCATGATCTTTTGTTTGTTTTTATTTTTTAACTTCAGGATTTTCCAAGCCAAACTAAGCCACATGAAGGGTTTTGTAGTTTAGCCTTGGCTATTGAGTGACTATAAAAGGGCAAATTGTGAATCATGATTGCATTGAGATATAGAAAATGTATGAGATAGGAACTCTGATTAGAAAAATCAAGCTATCAGTAATCTGGAAAGCTGAGGTAAAGACAAAGTATTAGGATGAAATTTAGAAAGTGTTGGAATAAACAGAGGCAGCCCAGGTTTGACATAAATAAAAAATGTAAGAAGAAAGCCTACAGCTCTTTGTAGCTTTCCTTTCTATAGCCTAAGGTACACATTATAGACACAGGGAAATTCAGAACTGTAAACGACCAGAGAGAACTGGAAAAGACCTTATTTTACGGTGAGGAAACTGAGGTCTAGAGAACACCAAAGACTTGCTTAGTGTCACACAACTAGAATTAATGGAGACTGGATTTGGAATTTACAACTCCTATTTTTCTATTTCAGTATTATTTTATCTATTTTCTTGTGCATTATTGACTGCGTAATCACTGGAGTTGTACCAAAACGGAGTGAGTTGGTATGAATGAGGAGGGGAAGAAATGAATAATGAGGTAGAAACTGAAAATGGCTACCTGACATACATGTTGACTTTCCATGAAGGAAACTTGGTTGAGTCCTTTAAGAACTCTTCCAAATCTATTTTAATGAGTTTGGGTGATTTTAATAATATTTGTAGCAGAGTAATTATTTGTCCTCCCTTACAAAAATTCTTATTCATTCTCAGCCATGCTTATGTCATTCACCGTAGCCTTTTCTCAGAACCTGCTTTCCCTTTGAGAGCACCTGTTCCAAAGTGACTTAGTAATTCATTGTGACCAGAAAGAATGCCAAGGCTCCCTGCTCTGTTCACCACTTTTAATGATGAGTAGTCATTGTACCCATAACTCTAACCTTTTACATTAAACTAGTATCCAATAATTAATGATTTTTTCTATCACACAAATATAAATTGGCGGGATAGTTAGCAAAATGAAAATCTATGCAAGAAATCAATCACTTCTCCTACTCTATAGCAAGGAATTGGAATAATATAAAGTTTTGGGTATTTCATAATCCAATAATGTAAAATATATTTTTTAAATATATGATGGTAAAAATCTTGGCTTAGGAATGAGAATGTGTAGATTCTCATTGCTGTAGAAAATGCATGAGATAGGAACTCTGATTAGAAGTGTATTTGGCATTTGATGATATCTGTATGAATGTACATATCTCTGCATACTGCTCTACTGTGAATATAAAGTTATCTCTCTTCATCCCATCACCATCCCTTTGTCCAGCTTTAGATCCATTTTTCTGCTATAATTTAGAAGATATTTTCTCAGGTATCAACATTTTCAGACTATGTAAATAACAGTCATATTTATAAAAGGGAATTTCCAGAAAGTTTCATATGCCCTAAGTATTGCCATAATACAGTAGAGACCAAGGTGAATTATTCATTGTTGTAAATATGTGATTGGGGGCTTATCTCCATAGGCTTCAAACTGAGTTTTAAACTTCCGTCCCATAGTCCTCTGGGAATACCTCATTTCCTTGGATTTTGCTGACCCTGGATTGATTTGGGGAAATGGAGTAAGGGAGGGGATGGGGGTAATATTTCACATATTATCCTGGTGATTGTATAAGGCAGTGAAGGACTGACTTTTTTTCCAAACAAGCTGAACACAGCAAGAGAGAAGTCATGTTATAGGTCTAGGAAAGTTGAGTACATAATTGTTCCGAACAACCATAAAAATAAAACCTGAGACCCATGTCTCATGTTTCCTTTGCCAGTTCTTTTTTTTTTTAATGTTCCATTCCACCCTTACTGAAAAGTCAGGCTAGGCTCTATTGCCTTTCTTTCCGAGGCTGACTAGACAGGGAGGTCAAGCTTATGTGTATTTGCCTCACTTTCTTTCAAGAGAAAAACCCCCTATGGCAGTGTCAACAAACTTCAGCTGTAAAAGGTCAGATGTAAATATTTTAGGCTTTGCCAGCCATATGGTCTCTATAACAACTGCTAACCTCTATCATTGTAACACAAAGCAACCACAGATAATATGTGAACAAATGAGCATGGATGTGTTCCAATAAAACTTTATTTATGGTCACTGAAATTTTAGTTTTGTATATTTCTCACATGTCAGGAAGGATTATTTGATTTTTTTTTCTCAACTGTTTAAAAATGTAAAAATCATTCTTGTGGGCTATACAAAAAACAGATTGTGAGCCAGATTTTGAACCACTAGCCACAGTTTGCTAACCCTTGCCCTTGAGAAATAAATAATAAAATGCAAGGAAGACTATAGGTGTTAAAGCATGAAGAGATAAAATACGATACCTGAAGGACAGATGATTTAAATGTCATCAGGGAAATGATGGACAACTATGCATATATGGAGATGCCCTGACCCTTGATTCTATTTTAGATAATCTTGGTTGGTATTTGGTCCAATTCCAGGTTGGTTATTTTGATTTACTCTCTTACGATTTGTGAAAGACAGGTTTTAACTGGTCTTAAAGAAGAAAGGCAGAAATAAGAAGAGGGCCTGTGACTTAGAGTTTACCATAAGGTATGCAGCTCCAATAGACCATTTTATTAGGAATGGCAGCTGGTGGTTTTCATTATTGGTGAATCATTGTGAAATCTGTCTGAGGCAGGGAGGAAACAGCTAAGTGTATTATTCTTCAGCAGAAACTAGTTCATGACATTGTAAAGCTCTCACAGAATATGTTTTCTACTGTGTTGAAAGAACCCATAAAATCTCTATTTTAATGACATAAAAACTATACTGATAAAATTTAAATTGAAAAATCTTATAAATTCAAAACCATAAAGGACGTTTTTAAAAAATAGTATGATTGATTTACATACAGTTGAATACAGCATTTCTTGCTCTGTAGGTCAGCTTACTGATAGCAATTGCATAGATGGTAATGGTAATGTACTTCTTACAACGAAGGAGCATCAATTTTAAGATAATGATAATACAATTACCTTTTTTTTGAGCTGCTGCTACTACCTACTGCTACCTAACATACATTATCTCATTTATTCCCACAACAACCCTGCAAGATGGTATTACTCCCCTATTGAAGATGAAATTGAGCCCAGGCCACATACACACGAAGTAGCAGGGCCAAATCTTTGTCTCCCTAACACAAAAACTGATGCTATTTCCACTGCACCATTACCATGATGAGAAATGGTGTCCAAAAAGAACAGAATTTGGAAAAACCATCCTCAACTCTGTTGTTGACTATTATTATTTCATATTAGTTTTACTCTGCATGGTTATTGTACAGTATAGTGTTCTTGCCTGGAGAATCCCAGGGACGGGGGAGCCTGGTGGGCCGCTGTCTATGGGGTTGCACAGAGTTGGACACGACTGAAGCGACTTAGCAGCAGCAGCAGAATGATTTCAGCCGCTTAAAACCTTCGGAAATCAAACCAATTGTGTCTTTTAACATTTGTGTTCTGTGTGTCCATTATTGCTCGCAGCTCTTAGGCAGGCTGCAGCCTTGAACTATTCACTGTCTGAACTTGCCCTCAAAGAATTCTTCTCCCACCCTATCTCTATCAAGTGACAGCCAATGAAAAACCCACAGGCTCGGCAGCTGCAGCTCTGGAAAGCTTCCATCAAAACCCTCATTCCCACATCCCCTTTGAAAATCAGTTCCTAGAGCTTGCTGTTATCTTGAAGGTTATGACTAATGCTTGTAACGTTGTAAAACTTCCACTGCAAAACACTGTCTGCAAGACCAGGATTCCTTAACTTGAGCTCTGTGTTAACTTTTCCACACCAAGACATTTACTGCTCCTCAACTGCTAGACCCTAAATTTTTACCGAGTAATCTGGAGAGAGTATTTCAGTACTAGGATGAGAGTATTTCAGATATTCAGTAGGAAAGTTGGAAAGCTTAATGAATTTCCAATAGTGCCGCTTTGACAGATCAGAATTAAATAAAAAGCCCTGGTGTACCAAGAATATCAGGTGATTTAGTCCTCTTCTTATCCCTTTCAATTTTATTCTTTCTATGAATTGTGTTCAGGATTCGCCTGTCCAGTATACGTGTCTCAGAGCAAGCAATTTCATTTTCTCTGAATGTGGTGATATAGTACAAAATAGCTGTTTTTTGTATGACTGAATGAAACCAAAATCCAGTTTTTAGAAGTCTTTTCATATGTGAATCATGTTATTTAATCCAGATTTCTTTGAAACTACAACCAGACATACAGTATGGGTATTCAGTTGAAGAAATATGGTTGCTGTTATTCACCCTGCCATGCTTTATTTTGCTTACATTAATAACATTAATACACTTAAGAAAAGAAGTATATTTGCATCATCATCTGTTGAAATTGGCAAGACTGGCTGCTGGTGATTACAGACACAAAACTCCATCAGTAGATAATTTCCTGATCTGTATGTATCACAACATTGATTTTTCTAGACTGTTCCACTAGTATGTCAAGGAAATCAGGGAGGAAAAAAAAGCTGCAGCCAGGAGACAAATATGTGCTAATGTACCACTTACTGTCTGGAGAAAATCTATGCTCCTGGCAGCAATAAGAAGTTATTTGGTCTGTATTTATTTAAAATGTGCAAGCTACAGAATGTGAGCATTCTGATTGTACCCAGACATAATGGAAAGAATTCACTAGCATTTTAACACTAGCTTTTGTAAGGAATGCACCTTTTAAATCAACATTGGATAAAAGGTTGTCATTTAGTTTCAGAACTCTAAAAGGTTCTTTCTGTTGCTTGAATAAAGGAAAAAATGATTGGGGGCCTCAAATCCCATCTGAATTGGCTCTTCTTGGTCACTTGAGTATATTTCCTTATCACTCAAACTAAGCAGACATGTTGTTTTAAATTTAACAGAAAATATTGACTAGTAAGTCAGTTCAGATTTATGGTGGATAAACCCTTATAATTCAAAACCAGCTTTCTTGAAGTTATGCTGGTCAAGAATATCAGTGTCAGTTTTCCTAATGGAAAGGAGCACCATGCTTTACAAGCCAAGACTTCCTGTTAAATAAGCAGCCTCAGGAGAATGTCCACACTCATCAGTGTATATATGTGTGTGTGTGTGTGTGTGTGTATTGGTCTCAGGTGGGTTTTTTCACCCTAGAGTAAGGTATCTAAATGACTGTAGTTTTCTACTTTCTGGTTTTAATGTTTTGACTATCAATTATTTATGTATACACACACACACATGCATGCATACATACAGTGGAATATTATTCATCCATAAAAAATAAAGAATGAATAATACCATTTGCAACAACATGATTGGATCTAGAGATTAAAGTGAGGCAGACAGAGAAAGACAAATATTGTATAATATCACTTATATATGGAATTTTAAAAATGACCCAAATTAGTAAGATTATACTCAAATTCCTTCAAGCTAAGTTTCATCAGTATGTAAACTGAGAAATTCCAGATGTACAAGCTGGATTTAGAAAAAGCCGAGGAACCAGAGATCAAATTGCCAATACCTGCTGGATCATCGAAAAAGCAAGAGAATTGCAAAAAATGCCAAATCTACTTTTGCTTCATTGACTACACTGAAGCCTTTGACTGTGTGATTCACAACAAACTGTGGATAATTCTTAAAGAGATGGGAATAGCAGACCACATTACCTGCCTCCTGAGAAATCTGTGTGCAAGTCAAGAAGCAACAGTTAGAACCAGACATGGAACAATTGATTGGTTCAAAATTGGGAAAGGAGTACATCAAGTCTGTACATTGTCACCCTGCTTATTTAACTTATATGCAGAGTGCATCATGTGAAATGCCAGGCTGGATGACTCACAAGCTGGAATAAAAATTGCCAGGAAAAATATCAACAATCTCAGATATGCAGATGATACCACTTTAATGGCAGAAAGTGAAGAGGAACTAAAGAGCCTCTTGATGAAGGTGAAAGAAGAAAGTGAAAAAGCTGGCTTAAAACTCAGCATTCAAAAATCAAAGCTCATGGCATCCAGTCCAATCACTGCATGGCAAATAAATGGTGAGAAAGGGAAAGTAGTAGCAGATTTTATTTTCTTGGGCTCCAGAATCACTGCAGACATTGACTGCAGCCATGAAATTAAGACACTTGCTCCTTGGAAGGAAAGCTATGACAAACCTAGACAGCATATTAAAAAGTAAACCCATCATTTTGCAGACAAAAGTCCATATCGTCAAAGCTATGATTTATCCAGTAGTCACATACGGATGTGAGAGTTGGACTATAAAGAAGTCTGAGCACCATAGAATTGATGCTTTCGAACTGTGGTGCTGGAGAAGACTCCTGAGTGTCCCTTGGACTGCAAGGAGAGCAAACTAAGCAATCCTAAAGAAAATCCACCCTGAATATTCATTGGAAGAGCTGATGCTGAAGCTGAAGCTCCAATACTTGGGCCACCTGATGTGAAGAGCCGACTCACTGAAAAAGACCCTGATGCTGGGAAGGAGTGAAAGCAAAAGGAGAAGGAAATGTCAGAGGATGAGGTGGTTGGGTGGCATCACTGACTCAATGGACATGAGTTTGAACAAACTCTGGGAGAAATGTTTGTTTATACCCGTAGCATAAAAATCTGTGCTTCAAGGTTCGATGAACTTTTGGAAAGCATTGTCTACCTCCTAGTGGTTGTGGAAGCTTTTTCCCTGCAAAACGTCACTGAGATGCTTAAAGAAGTGGTAGTCAGTTGGCAAGAGACCAAGTGAAGATGGCAGATGAGGCAAAATTTCATAGCCCTATTTGTTCAACTTTTGAAGTGTTGGTTGTGCAACGTACAGTGGGGTGTTTTCATGGAAAAGAGTTGGGCCCATTACATTGATTGATACTGGCTACAAGCTTTGCAGTTTTCAGTGTACCTCACTGATTTGCCAAGCATACTTCTCAGATGTAATAGTTTAGCCAGGATTCAGAAAGCTATAGTGGATCAGACCAGTGACAGACCACCAGACAGTGACCATGACCTTTTTGGGGTACAAGTTTGGCTTTAGGAAGTACTTTGGAACTTCTTGGTCCAACCACTGAGCTGGTCATCAATGATTGTCATATAAAATCCACTTATTGTCCCATGTCACAATTCAATCGAGAAATTGTTCATTGTTGTTGCATGGAATAAGAGAAGATGAGACTTCAAAATGATGATTTTTCTGATTTGTGGTCAGCTCACGAGGCACCCACTTATCAAGCCTTTTCACCTTTCCAGTTTGCTTCAAATGCTACGTGACCATAGAGTGGTAGACACTGAGTTCTTCAGCAATTTCTCATGTAATTGTGAGAGGATCAGTTTTGATGATCCTCTCAATTGGTCATAGTCAACTTCCAATGGCTGGCCACAACGCTCCTCATTTTCAGGGCTCTTATTTCCTTTGCAAAACTTCTTGATCCACCATTGCACTGTATATTCGTTAGCAGTTCCTGGGCCAGATAGGTTGTTGATATTGTGAGTTGTCTCCACTGTTTTATGACCCATTTTGAAATCAAATTTAAAAATTGCTATAATTTGCTTTTTGTGTAACATCATTTCCATAGTCTAAAATAAATATAAAATAAACAGCAAGTAATAAGGCATTAGCAAAAAAAACAAAAAGATAAAGCTAGGGAATGCACATTAAAATGATGTAAACACAACCACATTTAAGAATGTACTGCAATGTCAAATGCCAAGCTCAATGATGCAAAACCATGATTACTTTGCACCAACCTAGTAACATCTGTGGGGAAGAGTAACATTCAAGTGGAGAGGCCTGATAGTCACACCTTAACGAAGTGATCAAACTTAAACTCACCAGTAGTCAAACAGACTGACATCATGTGCCTCTTGATGTTATGCATAGAGAAAGACATCTGTGATATCCTTGTCTCCAAAAATGCATAATTAATTTTAAGGAAATATCAGACAAACGCAAAGTGAAAGATACTCTACAAAAGCGTCAGTGTCCTGAAACACAAAGAAGAGCTGAGGAGCTATTTCAGGTTAAAGAAAACCAAAGAGAAAGAAATATTTACACGTACGTTTGATCCCAGTTTGGATCCTGGACTAGGAAAAAAGTTGCATTATTGAGATAGTTGGTAAAATTCAAGTTAGTTCTGTGAATTAAATAATAATAATGTGACTATGTAAGTCTCCTTATTTTTATTGTACTGTCATAAACTAAGTGATTACCTTTGTTCTTAGGAAATATATATTGAAATATTTAGTGGCAAAGGACATGATATCTGCAACTCACATGGGCTAGGAAAGCAATGTATATATGGGGCTTCCCTTGTGGCTCAGATGGTAAGGCGTCTGCCTACAATGCGGGAAAGAGAAAAAGAAGCAGATTTTTACCACTTGGTGAATCTGGATAGAAGATGGAAGGATTTTTTATGCTATTCTTGCAACTTCTCTCAAGTTTGAAGTTGATTCAAAATTTAAAAATTTAAATGCTAAAACAAAACAGCTACACACATATGCTTACACACAGGCACAGAGAGTTAGTTGTCTTCAATTTAAATAAAGCTAATTCAAAATACAGAAATCTGAAATTCAAACTAAAAGATGAGCTGGGGAATATAAAATGTTTTCTCCCAACAAATGTGCTACAGAAGTCATTTAATAATTTTTCTGTTAAAATTATAAGATTTTTAAAAATGTAATGAATATAGACAATTTCCCAAACCCCATCTGTAAAGAGAGGTATAGCGGCATTTCTTTTAGCTCTCTTCCACTAAAAGTTGCTGTATCTGGCTGGCTTGCTTTGCAGAGTTCCTCACAACATAGAGTTGGTTCTGTATTTGTGCTTAAATGCTTTTGAAGAAAATGAGGGTGATTGATAACTTGCTCCAAAATACAGATTAAGGCTTTTTCAGAGCTAAGGCTGTACTTCAGATTTCTCTTTCCCAATTACCTGAGAAGTTTTTTTCAGGTCATTTGAATCCATGCCTTAAGAGAGCTAGCTCTGAACACCTTGAGTTTTCCCTTTTTTCTGTCTTCTTCTCATTAAAATATAAATGTTACAGAAATAATAAGAATAGTAATGAGATAACACGTCTATTATTTTAAGGCTATCCTAAAAATATTGCTTTACTAATCACACAAAAAAAGAGTAAGACATTGTTATCCAAAAACCAATTAGCCAAGACCCCATCTTGCCTCTTCCTCTTTTTTTTTTTAAACTTATTTTCTGTTCATAGAGAATTGGGTTAGGACGTAGCAGCAAGCAAAAACTCATCAGTCAAATGTATTTTCTTATAAACAGTTTGATTTAATTTAAAAATTAACATTGTCATAGCAAAAAATTGGAAATAAATGTACTTTGATAAGGATGTTTAATATTGGTGGAATACAATAAACAAGGACTGGAAAAATCTTTATGTATTGATATGGAAAGATCTCCAAAGTATAATGTTAAGTCCAAAGAGCACAGACAGAGCAGTGTATATTGAGTGCTACCATTTGCATATAATAAAAGGACAGAATATGTATATGTGTATATATATATATATATATATATACAGTATATATGTTTGTCTGCATATGAATGAAATGTCACTGAAAAGATACATATATTCAGAACTGTTTGCATAAGGAAATGAGAATTTGATGTTGGGGAACAAGTTCATTAATTTCTGCATTAATGCATGCTTAGTCGCTCAGTCATGTCCGACTCTTTGCAACCCCATAGACTGGGGCCCTCAAGGCTCTTCTGTCCATGGAATTTTCCAGTCAAGAATATTGGAATGGGTTGCCATTTCCTCCTCCAGGGGATCTTCCTGACCCAGAGATCAAACCCACGTCTCCTGCATTTCATGCATTGGCAGGTGACTTCTTTACCACTGAGCCACCTGGGAAGCCCAATAGCATTAGTGAGAGAAAAGTGAAAGTGTTAGTCTCTCGGTCCTGTCTGACTTTTTGCAACCCCATGGACTGAGGCCCTCCAGGCTCCTCTGTCCATGGAATTCTTCAGGCAAGAATATTGGAGTGGGTTGCCATGCCCTTCTCCAGGGGATCTTCCTGACCCAGGGATCGAACCGAGTCTTCTGCATTGCAGGCAGATTCTTTACTGTCTGAGCCACCAGGGAAGCTCTATAGCATTAATAGATGTTCCTAAATTTAATACTTATAGAAGAAAATAAGAAGTGGTACTTTTCAGCTCTGTTTTATTGTTGTGAAAATTGCTGTCTTAAAATGATAGTTTATCAAAAACGTCCAGCTCTTTCACTGTAATGATGTAAATCATTATGCTTTTTGTCTGATTCAATTATTCCAATTCATGTATTAACTTGATCGCAAAAAAGACTGATCAGTTTTTGTTTCTTAAGTGTTTTTGGTCACATGAGTACATTCACAATAAACTGTGGAAAATTCTGAAAAAGATGGGAATACCAGACCACCTAACCTGCCTCTTGAGAAATCTGTATGCAGGTCAGGAAGCAATAGTTAGAACTGGACATGGAACAACAGACTGATTCCAAATAGGAAAAGGAGTATTGAACAGGGAGGCCTGGCGTGCTGCGATTCATGGGGTCGCAAAGAGTCGGACACGACTGAGCGACTGAACTGAACTGAGTACATTCCATGAATAAACACAAGACTCACAGGAATATTAAGAGCTGAAAAGTATAAAGCTGGTTTAAGTGGGGTTCTACCAAAATACCAGTTTGGTTTAATACCCCATGGGAAGTGTAGGGTAAAATTTATTTCAAGTTAATGTAAGGTTCAGTCAGTTCAGTTCAGTTCAGTCACTCAGTTGCGTCCGACTCTTTGCGACCCTATGAATTGCAGCACGCCAGGCCTCCCTGTCCATCACCAACTTCCGGAGTTCATTCAGATTCACAACCATCGAGTCGATGATGCCATCCAGCCATTTCATCCTCTGTCATCCCCTTCTCCTCCTGCCCCCAATCCCTCCCAGCATCAAAGTCTTTTCCAATGAGTTAACTCCACATAAGGTGGCCAAAGTACTGGAGTTTCAGCTTTAGCATCAGTCCTTGCAAAGAACACCCAGGACTGATCTCCTTTAGAATGGACTGGTTAGATCTCCTTGCAGTCCAAGGGACTGTCAAGAGTCCTCTCCAACACCACAGTTCAAAAGCATCAATTCTTCAGCGCTCAGCTTTCTTCACAGTCCAACTCTCACATCCATAGTGTAAGTAAATCAGAGAAGCCAAAGACCAAATAAGACCTAGAAATTTTTTTAGGAATTCAGAAGACTCTAGAAGAACATCCTCCCTGGAGTTGATATTTTAATATATCACCAATTTTTTTCAACCAAAATCTCGTGCTTCCCTTAAACAGGATATTAAGTGGCACATACTAATTTTTTCCCTAATGGTTCTCTTTGTAGTTAGAAGCTTTCTTTATCAGTCCACTTGCATTTTATAAGTGGATAAATGCAATTATTCCAAGCTGTCTGAATACTTTTTTTGTCTGCGTCTGCCAAAATCAGTGAGAAGTAAAACCTAAGACAGTCTCTGGAATAGGTAGCCATCTGTTACCACTTACAACATAAAAACAAAGAGAAACTCTTCTCTTGTGGCTTATTTGCATACTTCATGGTTCTCCTGTTGTAACTCCCTCTTCTAAAAAAAAAAACAACAAAAATCATTATTATTCAAATAAAGATTACTCATCCAGCCCATCAGTGATATATAATAAAGCTTTTTCCACGGAAAATTATTTGTATAGTTCCAGTTAATAATGCTGCATTTTTATAGACAAGACTACATAGATGTGACAGTGGTTTTAGAAACAACTTAGGTAACATGAAGACACACCTGCGCATTTTCCAGCAGCCTGAGTGACTAAGGAGTGATTTGTGCAGCCTTCTCTGCATCTGCTCTTCCCTCTCTTCCTTTGTCAGCATGTCCAAATGATTAATAAACTGAACTCTCTGTATATGCATTCTGACAACCGTGGGGACTTGTGAGGGTTGAGAATACACACATCACCCTCTGTTGTTATCATGAAACACCTCATTGGATGCCCTGTACGAGGGCACTGTGGCCTTTGGAGAGGCTGGTGGTGGGAGCCATGTGGGACTCTTAAGTCAGTAATTTCTCAGCTCATAGTCAGCGGGCTGGGTCAATGTCCTCTTCAGTGTGAGTAAATCAGAGAAGCCAGAGACCAAATAAGACCTAGAAAATTTTTAGGATTGTACATTTAAAGAACTGATTCCTTTAACTTTGGGAAGAGAGTATAGTCTCATCTTGAGTAGTACAGTCTCATTATATTAACGTGTAAAAAGACAGTTTTAACAGCCATTTTGTTCATTCCATGAGTTCTGCTGACAGACCTGTCCTAAAGCATGTCTCTGCTGCCACATCCCAAGTTTCACGGTACCAAAGTTGACTCTGTATGACCTGTTACATTTTCCATAGACTTTTGGATGTGATCACAGAAGGATGATTGCCAAGCTTTTATTTCAACTCAGATATGACTAAACGCAAGAAATCACTTACTGACACCTTTATTCTGTCTACCCCTCCCTAAATCACCATTTTGGGAAAAAGTTACAAGATCTACAAAATGGGCTGCCTGTGTTCCAAGTTAATTTTGAGAATGACTTTTTATGTCTGGTTTATAATCTCTTTAGAAAAGCAGAATCATGATGGAAACACTGTGACATCCTAGGCTGTAACAAACGAGCTGTTCTTAAAGATAAATGTAACTCCATGTCTGTGAAGCTAAATATTTACTTTCCAGATGATTTAATGTATCTTTGTTCCTTTCCACACTGAGTTTTCTCTTTTTGTGTGCATCCCTTCATTTCCAAGCTACTTTTTGTAAATCTGTTATATCAGTGTTTTGTGATGTTACAAAAAAGCAAAGAGTGTGAGGTCAAATTTTCCATTACATATCTCAACAGGAATGCCAGGGAACCTAGCCAAACTAAGTCTACAAAAAATAAAAATTACAGGAAAGATGATTCATTAATCAACAATTGCCCTCCCAAAAAAAAGAAAATAGAATTTGTTGTATGTATTCATTTTGGGGAGTGGGGAATGAGTGCAGACAGCCAAGCTATGGGGTGAAATGGAGTATTTTATGGCTACATGGCATGGTTTTAAGTCTACTGGGGATCTTTTTAAACTATAAAATTCAGGGAAAGTATAATTCACGTTGTGCCTTGGTTTCTCTCAGCCTTTTCTTCTTTCAAAATGATAGTCTCTCGTGTACATAGACCCTAGCTACAATTCGATTTTTAAAGTAGTGACCATGGAAGATGCAGTAGGAAGGCACAGTCTGCAGCTTTTAAACTGTCAGGGCATGAGCCCTTCCTTCCTCTGTTCTCTGTTCCATTGTCTTTGTCACTTTGTCTAGCGTGTGGCGTGCTCAGTTGTGTCCAACTCTTTGCAACTCCATGGACTGTAGCCCACCAGCCTCCTATGTCCATGGAATTTTCCAGGCAAGAAATAACTGGAGTGGGTTGCCGTTTCCTTCTCCAGGGGATCTTCCCAATCCAGGGATCCCCCAACTCAGGGGTAGAATCTGAGTCTCTTGCATCTCCTGCAGTGACAGGTGGATTCTTTACCACTTGCGCCACCTGGGAAGTGCATTCTTTGTCACTTCTTCCTCTAACATAGATCTCCTTCTATGTCCTTTTTTCTCTTGCCATAAGACCAGGCAGGATCTTGATTTTTTCCTAAAACGTTGTCAGATCAATAGAAATGCTAGACCTTTGTCTTTAAAGTTATTATCAAATATTAAAGGAGCTGAAAAGGGCAAAAATCATGACACTGAAGGAAAAAAACTTAGTCACTGAAATCAGAAAATGCCCCCAAAACCTTGAAACAAACAGAATTATCCAATTACAGAACTTGGTATCATAAATGTCAAAATCAATGGATAGCTTCATTTTTTTTTTTTTGTATTCTAATAGAAAACCAACTAATAGCAAATGCAGTTGGCTCTGTGACCAGCCAATAATAGATACTGTAAACTCTGTTATCTAATGTTTCATTAGCTAGCTGCTAAGCACAGTCATGCAGTAAAATGATCAAAATGTTCAAACTACAGGATCCTGTGCACCTTCTGATTCATTAAAAGATGACATTAGAGTCCTGTGTCATTTTACTACTGCTGCTGCTAAGTCACTTCAGTCGTATCTGACTCTATGCGACCCCGTAGACGGCAGCCCACCAGGTTCCCCTGTCCCTAAGTATATGTTATTTCAATTCTTTGAAAATTGGTGCTCCATGTGTGGTTGAGACACTATTAACCAAAGTATGTAATTAATCAGAACAATTTCAACCATGCTGGATGACAGTGAATTTACTGAAGAGCTTTATTACCTTTTATGGAGAACCGGAGGAGGAAATGGAGAACAGGTTTTTGTTTTTGTTTTCTTTTTCTTTTGCCGAAAAGCTGATAACCTAATGTTATCACACCATTTCATCCTTACAAAGGGACAGCAACATGAGAAATAAACTTTCCTGAAAAGTTCCTAATAATTGAGAACTTGGGAGAAGCTTGGACAGTTCAAGAAAATAAAAGGGTTGAAGTCAAGGAACAAAGCCAAAGTTCCAAGACCTTGACAACTTGGGCAAATGTAAGAAGTCTAAATTCATTGTCGAAAAATGTGAAGTCTTACATTTTTTAGAAGAAAATTGGATTGTATGACCAGACTCAAGGAATAAGGGCCGCAATACCCTGTGTTGGTCTTGACAGCCCACCAAGCAGAAAACACTTTTAGGAAAGTATTGATAGAGGCAAATATCCTAGGTCTCAGATGGAAAAGAATTATTCCCCATTCCTCAAAGGTCAAAGAAGCTTTCTTCAGGCATTCCCAACAGTGCATTCTTCATCCTCTTCTGCTTTATCTGTACCACATCCTACACACACAAACACACACACACACATGGAAAGAAGATATATGCAAAAACAACCTTCAGTAATTTTTCTTCCTTCATAAAAGATGATATTTTGTCTATTCAGAATCTTTCTACCTTTGCTCTTTTCAGCCATATTAAAGATTTGTTCCCTTGGTTTTAAATGTTTTTTGTTCAGACTTGTAGCAGCTTCAATGGCACCCCACTCCAGTACTCTTGCCTGGAAAGTCCCATGGGCGGAGGAGCCTGGTGGGCTGCAGTCCACGGGGTCGCTAAGAGTCAGACACGACTGAGCAACTTCACTTTCACTTTTCACTTTCAGGCATTGGAAAAGGCAATGGCAACCCACTCCAGTGTTCTTGCCTGGAGAATCCCAGGAATGGGGAAGCCTGATGGGCTGCTGTCTATGGGGTCACACAGAGTCGGACACGACTGAAGTGACTTAGCAGCAGTAGCAGTAGCAGCTTAGCAATCTCTAATGATCTCCCCTCTCTCATTCATACTCTCATTTCTCTATTATGACTACTCATGAAGGTCGGTAGATGTTTTTATGTCACATAGACAGTGGGAGGTAGTTTCCTCCCAATCCCATCTTATTCCCAGGCCCCATTCCTCTCAGCCATATAACCATCCATCCATCCATCCATCCATTTCAGTCAGTCAGTACTTTGAGACGGGAAATTTACATCCCTAAAACGGATTATGATATGTTGAATTTATAAAGTCCTCTTTTCTGCTTTGCAAGGTTTTCAAAGAGAATGCACTTAAGGACAGAGAGATTTGGGTTCAAATCCTGTGACCCTGAGCAAGTTATTTGTCTCTTCTATTCATTTAACAGATATTGATTATCTTCTGTGTTCCAGGCATTACATTAGGCATGATGAATGCAGTTGTTAACAAGACAGACATGGTCTTTCTTTACCTCGTTAAGTTTATACTCCAGTTGGGAAAGCCAAAGAAGAATAAGTTTTCAAATAAATACTTCAATAATAGTAAATATAAAAAATAAGAAACACACAGGGTATTTAATTGAGTCAAAGGAGCAGGGAAAACAATTTTGTGAAATAATATTTAAGCTGAGACTTAAAGAATAGGTAGGAGTTAGCCAGATGAAGAGGCAGCATAAAAGCATCACAGGCTGAGGGCCAAGCCTCCAAAACCAGAGTCAAGAAGGAACTTGATGCAAAAAAGGACTGAGAGAAGACAAGCTGGACTAGAGCCCAGTGAATGAGAGGAAAGTGGAGAGATTCAGAAGCAAAGGTGAGGGGTGAGGGGGGGTATTAAAGAGGGCCTTGTAGGCACTGATGAGACTTTGGGTGTTTTCTAATAGCAACAAGTAAGCAGTGAAAAGTATGGATGTGAGATTTGGACTGTGAAGAAAACTGAGCGCCAAAGAATTGATGCTTTTGAACTGTGGTGTTGGAGAAGACTCTTGAGAGTCCCTTGGACTGCAAGGAGATCCAACCAGTCCATTCTGAAGATCAGCCTTGGGATTTCTTTGGAAGGAATGATGCTAAAGCTGAAACTCCAGTAATTTGGCCACCTCATGCGAAGAGTTGACTCATTGGAGAAGACTCTGATGCTGGGAGGGATTGGGGGCAGGAGGAGAAGGGGACAACAGAGGATGAGATGGCTGGATGGCATCACTGACTTGATGGATGCGAGTCTGAGTGAACTCCGGGAGTTGGTGATAGACAGGGAGGCCTGGCGTACTGCAATTCATGGGGTTGCAAAGAGTCGGACACGACTGAGTGACTGAACTGAACTGAACTGAAGCAGTGAAAGGTTTTTTGTAGGGGTGGGAGGAGGATAAACATCATCATATTTATGTTTGAATCACACCGATTTTTTTTTTAATCTCATCACACACTGGACTAGGGAAGTACAGAAAGGAAACCAGGGAGGCTAATGACATTTTCCAGGTGAGTGATGATGGTGGCAGTCAATGTCAAGATCGATGGATTCAAGACAGATTTAGGAGATAGAGTTTACCAGACTTTATGGCTCTGGGGATTGGTGGCATTGCAGAAGATGAGGGTGTCACCGATGACTTCCAGTTTCTGACATTGGAGTAGAGCCTAGCCTGGGGGTGGGGTGAGATGGGGGAGGCGAGCAAGAGTAGATCCCACATTCAGTTTGAGGCATATTTGACCTAAAATGTTTGTGATTCATCCTAATGAAGATGTCCTGCAGGTATTTAATTATAAGAACAGATTTGGAGCTCAGAAGAGATATCTAGATTAGAGATGTAAATTGGATAATAGCTTATAGATGACATTTAAAGCTAAGAGTGTGGGCCACTGAGAAAGAGTGCTTGTTTGTAAAAGAGGACGTAGGAAGCCTCTCTGAGCCTCAGTTGTCTCATCTGTAACATGGAAGTAATGATCTATCTGTGCAGAGATGTTGAGAAGCATGCATTTAGCACATAGCCCTATGTCCAGCTCATAGCAGGCACTCAGTGTATGGTAATTGCTGTTCCCACTATGTCTCATAAAACCTCACAGCCTCATTCTCTGGAATGTGTTAGCACTAATGAACAGACAGTAGTGTGGAGAAGAGAGAATGAGCCCATGAAGAAATGAATCTGGATCTACAGGGATGTGCCTGTGAAAATAGAGATCATAACATTACCTTTTATTGTTGCCTGTATGTTAGATTTCTTTTTCTAATTTTTATTTTCTAGGCAGCCCTCCCCTTGCAAACAAGCTCTTAACAATTCTCACCCTGAAAATTCACGTGTCTTCATTTTTCTTAAATGGGAATTTTGCACCCAAATGACTTTTAAGGCTGCCACCAGGTTCCTGGCAGGTTCTATTCATTGTTGCTCCTGTCACTTATGGATTTGTTAAGAAATATCTAAATGGTTTTTTAGTAACACTATTTTCAGGAAGGCCAAGCCTTTCCAATTCCAGACAGCAGCCTGGTTGTGGATGCTGGGAGACCACAGAGCTGTAGCACACGGCACATGTGGATGAGGCCATCTGAGCATCTTGGCATTCCTAATGATGATAATGATCCCACTTGGTGCAGGCACCCTCCCTGCAGCTGGTGTCCTTTCTGCGCAGGAATGAGGTCATTTGGTAGGGAGGGGGAAAGATGGAGCTGAGGAGGGAGGATGAGAGAAGAGGAGGGGAAGAAGCTGTCACATCTGTATTCTTGGTGGAAAAATAGAAACATATTTGCCACATGCTTGCTTTATTTATTAAGAAGAGGGAATGGAGAGACTAGGGGATGGTGAGGAACTGTTTCATAGGAGGTTCCCCCTGCCCCCGCCTGAAGCTGCACAGTATTCGCAGTAACAAGCGAATCAAATCTCCAGGGTACTGATAAGCCTATGAATCTAATCTCTAGAATATTTGAAATTGCTCAGCACAAGATATTACAGCAGTTTAGATCCCAGTAACTACTTTAGAGCTGTATAGAAGCCTAGTTCTAGACACTCCACCTCTCCTCCTACTGCAAATGTGTTTAAAAAAGAGAAATTGAAAATCATCGTTCTTTGGCAATGTAGACGAAAGTGTCAGATCATTCTTCATCTGCTTCTCAATGTTGTCAGCAAAACCAAATAAACAACCTTTTTGTTTTTCTTAATGTAGCAATAGTAGTCCAACTGGTGTGCCATAGGTTTATTTCTAGAACTTATCTACACAAAGACTGTGTCCCAGGGTTTGGAGTTCATGTTACAGTCTGTTGTTGTTGAGGGTTTTGTGAGGGGAGGGCTGAGCGAAAGAGGGGTCACTTAGGCATCCCAGGAAAGGATCCTGGCTTGGGCATGGCCAGCCAGTCATGGTGATCCGTTTGGCCATATCAGCTCGGGGTAACAGAAGTGAGTCAGCTCTGACTGAAAATATTAAAGTTGCTCTCAAGATGGTTTTGAACCCATCAAAGGCAAGCTGACTCTGATTAGCCTTTGCGGCCTCAGTGCCTCAGCCAAGGCCTGAGACAAAGTAAGTGCTCAGTGAGTGGTGAGTGTGCCAGCAGCCCAGTTTGCCTGTTCCCCATGGCTCAGGAGTCCTGCTGTTAGTGACTACAAACGACCATGAGTAATTATGTGAAGGAAAAAAATATTTTCTCCTAAGTGCTGGAGAAAGAGGTGGAATTATTTAGGTAAGTGTAATAGTTGACTCTCAACAGTGCTCCTGACTTGAGTTTCCAAGATATAAGAATGCTGGGCTGGAGGTCCGACCCTCTAGCAAGCCCCTAAAATTTCTCAACCTTCCTTGGCGGCTCAGCAGTAAAGAATCTGCCTGCAGTGCAGGAGATGCAGTAGATGTGGGTTCAATCCCTGGGTCAGGAAGATACCCTGGAGGAGGGCATGGCAACCCACTCCAGTATTCCTGCCTGGAGAATTCCATGGACAGAGGAGCCTGGGGGGCTACAGTCCATGGGGTCGCACAGAGTTGGACACAACTGAAGTGACTGAGCGTGCACGCATGCATACAGAATGGGAATAATACTTTCTCAGCCTGCCTCCTAGAGTTATTTTCAGGATTAAATCTTATTCAGAAAGTCAAACTAATAAGAACCATAGGAGGTAAGTGTTGTTATTGATTTGTTTTGAGAATACCGTAATCTTAAACATTTTTAGAAGAAAAAAAGATTTTTAGTTCCTTGAAGGAAAGATTCTTCATATTTATTGGTGCCATTGTTGTTAACTGGTAAATCCCTCTTTAAGCTTCATTTATTTAAAAAATAATGTCAACCTTACGCCTTTTCTGGAAAGCATTTGTGACTTACCTCCATATGTCATGTGTTTTAAAATCTAAAGTCAGTAGCTTCCTAACCCTTGGTAGTTTCAAAGGTTATTAATAATAATGGTATTTTTCAACATTATGAAGCTTGACTACTGACTACATACCAGTAAGTGGTCACAAATAAAATACTGCTTTTACCACATGTAAATTCTTCCCTGCAGTTTGGGCCTCTGCAGACAGTGATTCAGCTACAGGTGTGTCATTGGACAGTAGAATTTTGTCCTGGAAGGAGCACAGTATGTAAAATTAAGAAACAGTTAATTCCTGTGTCATTTTCTAGCAATGGCCTTAAATCATTTCACCTCTCTGAACCTCACCTTACTTATTTCTTCACTGAGAAAGCATTCAGTGACTTCACCAGGGCTTTACTACTCTCCCCAGAAGGCATTTGAAAAGAGGGAGGACATTTATGCTTGTCAAAATGACAGGGTGTGCAAAAAAATGATAGGGTGGGGGGAGGATGCTGTTGGCATTTAGTGGACAGAAGTAGGTCTGCTAAATTTTCTACACTGAGCAAAGCAGTCTCCTGAAAGGAAGAATTGTCTACATACAGCACAAATACGCACTCCTAAGAAACACTGGGTCAGAGCTGTGGAGAGTAAAAGGGAGACACAGTTAATAATACCAGAACTATCTCAGGCAGGCTGGGATGTATGGAGCACCTAGCCACACTCCATGTCTACTTTTGTTTCCATCATCTTCCTCCATTCTTGTCCTGCCCTCCTTTCGAACGCTGGAATCCCAAGCTCTGCTAAGCTGCCCTCATGGAAGGAGACAGACAAGTCTGGACCACATACCTTCTCTATGGTCTCGATTCTACCAGGAAGACTAGCAGCAGGGTTACACTTAGCTCACTTACCCATCCCTGCGCTGGGTTACGCCTTAGTCACAGAGCTCCCCCTTGTTTCTCCCCTTCCCTCATCTTCAGAGCCTTGGGCACGGCCACCACCTTAGTGTGGCAGCTGCCTGAAGCATTAGTTGGGGTGGCGGGGGGCAGGGGGCAGGGAAGAAGAGAAAGAAGGGAGAGCGGAGCCGGCTGCAGAGAACCAAAGTAGCACTTTTCTTATTCTGCTTTCTTGGACTACCATTTAGACAGGGAAAACAAAACCCAAGTCAGGAATCCATTCCTCTCTTTTGACATATCAGCTGAAGGCAGCCTTCAAGTCCAGGTGGGTTTTATGCTTCTTAACTCCTATACATGGATAGAGACTGGGTTTCCAGAATTTCCTGTCTAGCCCCCTGGGGTTTTTCTCCTAGTTAAGCTTACTTTCAGCTTCTTAAATTGTATCTTACTCTTTAAAGAAAATCCATTGTGCAGAATTGTATAAGGCTTGACATGATTGTCTAAACTAATTGCTTAAATATGGACATGGACAATTGTTGAAAAGCACTTTTGTTTGTGTCTTGGAATGAAAGTTACCACATACACAATAGTCTATTTTGAAACTTAAATGGATTGCATCTTAAAGAGAATAAAAAAGCATAGAAAAAAAAAAACTAAGCATAAATTTGTTAGGCCAAAATTAAGTTGATGTCTACATTCAGTGGGAAAGAACTGTAGAGAGTTGCCTCTGACACAGACAATTCTCTCTCCTCTTTTGTTTCTCTTACCTTCTTACCCTGGTGTTTAAAGTTAAGCCTTTGGGAACATATGGCTTCTGTACACTATAGGAAAGTGGCAAACATAAGCCACAAGCGCAAACAGCTCAATCTCTTGTTTCGCTTAGTGCTGCTTCAGAGGAATAGCCTCCCTTTTGAGGGACAAGCAGATCCAACAACGATCAGAGGCTTAGGCCATTGCTTTTCTAACTTTCCCATTAACCCCTAGGGTTTTCTAGAATTTACCAAAGATAAAATGGTTAATCGGGCTTCCCTGGTGGCTCAGACAGTAAAGAATCTGCCTGCAATGTGGGAGACTGGGTTCAGTCCCTGGGTTGGGAAGATCCCCGGAGGGCATGGCAGCCTACTCCAGGATTCTTGCCTGGAGAATCCCCATGGACAGAGGAGCCTAGCAGGCTGCAGTCCTTGGAGTCACAAAGAGTCAGTCACGACTGAGCAACTAGGAACAAAGCAGAATGGTTACTTTGGGGAGAGCTCTTTAAAAAAAAAAAAATCACTGAGTGTTATAGGAGAGGTTACTAAGGTGTTATGGTTTTAAAAAAGATTCTTCTTTTTATTAGTCTATTTTATACCTCACTTCTAAAGAACATGCAATACAGAAGAATAAGAGAAGTAGTTGAGGGTTCAGTAATTGGAATATAAAACCAGAGATAAGAATGGGAAACCGAAATATATACTCTCTGGTCCTTTATGTTTGTTAGAAGTAAATCACAAATTTAGCTCTAAGCTTCTTAGTGGCCTAAGTGAAAGGGAGCATACCATTTTAATCACCCAGAGTCGTCCCATGGAATAAATTTATTAAGGGCATCACAGGGCAATGTTCAGGAGCAGTGGTTTTTTTACCCATTTATTCATTTATGAACATTCCTTGAGCACCTTCTAATGTATTAGGAGCTTATAATGACAGAGCTCTCAGGCAATTTCAGAGAAAGGTATATCTTCATTAGATTTGTGTGAAGTGCTCTATGTAAATATAAAATCTCTTAAAATTGATTTTAGCCATGTTTTAATGCTAAAATGGAATGTTTACCTGTTTATGGATAAATCCAAATTAGATCAGGTGCGTTTTCATGATTTACTTTTTTAACTGAAGTCTCTGTAAATTCTGCCTGTCCTTTTGGGTCTTGTTAATTATCACATAGGACCTTGGAAGAGGCCTCTCTGACTTATTTCTTGGAACATAGAGGTGGTTCCTTGTGGGTGAAAGTGTTCAGAGTCAGAATTTGGTCCAAAGGCAGCTCAGGAATGCCCTCCACAAAACATTTTTAAATGTTCTAGGCAGCAAGATTCTTTCCTCCGAACAGTCATCTGTCTACCTTCAGCATAGAAAATACACATAAGTGATATTTTATTACTCTAAATTTAATTTTAGGTTGTCACAAATCTACTTATTTTAAAGACAATTGTTGGAACCACTGAAACCCTTTCCACAAATCAGAAATTTGAATGGATATCATTCTCTGTCAGCCCCAGTATTTTATATATCATGTATTTATAAATATATATTTTGTTTAATGACATTTTCATGATATGAAATATCAAATATGTTATATATTTATACATATATATTACAAATGTATAATAAATACAAATATATCACACACAGTTTACCTATACACCCTTAAATGATCTATAATATTATCATGACATATGTATTATCTGTCATGTTATTTAGGCTACCAGTAGGCATAAGTTGTGGTCTGAGTTGTCAGCTCCCACAGAGCTGGCCAGAATCATATGATGTAAATAGGTGGGTGTGTTTAAACTTTCTTGATATGTAACTGAGTATGGCACACATATGTTATAGTTATGTACTACCCTGGAGTTTTACATGAGCAGACACTCATAGTCTAGAAATCATTCAAATATGATATAGAGCAATACCCTTCCTAATGAACAGCACTTTTAAAAGAAATTCACTTACATGTAGCAAAATTGTAAGACAGGCTTTTGGTCCAAGGTCTGTGTGGTGGTAGTAATTATAGTTGGCAGTGATAATGTGGGTGAGTACATCTAGTTGGACGATAGGCCATAATGGCATGGTTTGTGTTATTGTTGTGGTTTTATTAATTGAACCTCTAAGTGAGATAACGGAGAAGGCAATGGCACCCCACTCCAGTACTCTTGCCCGGAAAATCCCATGGACAGAGGAGCCTGGTAGGCTGCAGTCCATGGGGTCGCTAAGAGTCGGGCACGATTGAGCGACTTCACTTTCACTTTTCACTTTTGGAGAAGGAAATGGCAACCCACTCCAGTATTCTTGCCTGGAGAATCCCAGGGACGGAGGAGCCTAGTGGGCTGCCGTCTATGGGGTCGCACAGAGTCGGACACGACTGAAGTGACTTAGCAGCAGCAGCAGCAAGTGAGATAAATGAAGCCTCTCCTTCCTTTCTCCTTGGCTTAGACTAGCTGATATGAGAAAAGAGGTCTGAGACATGAAATACAAAACCAAAGAAAAAGTAACACTGCAAACCCATAGATAAATCAATACTATGTTTATTTCTAATATAACCAGATTTAAAAATAACTATACTTTAAATTTTTACAAAGGCAAATGAAAAGCACCCCACCCCTCAACAATCATGTAAGTGTATATTAGGAAAGCTTTCTGCATATGAAGTGGGATAAAGTTATAAATAACTTAATATTTAATCTTGTTCTTTAGATATGTAAAGAACCTAAAATGACTTGTAGTTATTTTTCAGGGCTTGGTTTTTTCTTTACAGAAAGGAAACTAAGTTGAAAAAGGATATGACTAGAACTTTTAAAATCTGTAATGTGTAGTTTCCCTTAAATGAAATTAAATTTAGTTCAACTCTGGGATAAATGCTATGTATAACACCATTGGAACTGGAAGTTCTCTTGCTCTCTATTTGGTTACTAGTCATTATTCCTCATTTCCATTCTTTCCAAAAACAAAGGTTTTCATGCTCTGTTGGCAGAATGTTTCCTGTGCCTTTATCTTGTACCCTCCATATTGCTCTAGCTTGGGGCATAATTGTAAGTCATTGTATAATCTACCACAGCAAGCCTTTCATTCCAGAAGTAGCTTGAAAAAAAATCTCAGTTTCCTGGGGATGCTATAACACATTATCACAAACTGGGTGTTTTATAACAATAGCAATGTGTTCTCTCTGTTCTGGAGGCTAGAAATCAAAGTGCCAGCAGGGCCACGCTTCTTCCTACAAAGACGTGCGGAAGAATCCTCCTTGACTCTTGTGGAATCTCCTGGTTGCCAGCAATCCTTAGCATTCTTTGAGTGGTGGTGGTGGGATCTCCAAAATCTGCTTCTGCCATCACATGGTTGTCTTCCTTCAACGTTTGTCTGTGTCCAAATTCCCTTTTCTTATAAGAACACCAATCATTGTATCAGGGCCCCCCTGCATCCAATATGACCTCATCTTATTTATATCTGGAAAGACCATATTTCCAAATGAAGTCAGATTTACAGGTTCTGAGCCGTCTGTGGGGTCACACAGAGTTGGACACAACTGAAGCGACTTAGCAGCAGCGGCAGCAGCAGCAGCAGTGAACATGAATGGAGGGAGAAGGGGACACACACTAATGAACCTGGTGTAGGTGGTAGGAATCTTGTTAATCTTGTTAATCTTCTGTCACTCTTCTGAGCATTTAGGGGGTCTGCACTTAAGTACTTCTGCTTTCCAACCTGAAACAGAGCAGTCTTGAGCTTTCCATCCACTTGGGACATGGATAATTGTATTCACTGTAACATCTCTCTTACCTGGAAATGTATCCAAAGCCACAGAAACCCTTACTAATCAATTCTGTGGTCATTACCATGGCATATGCCAAGTCTGTATTATTTTGTAAAATTGCCCCCAGGGGCAGGTTTTGTTCTTCAGTATTCAGGTGCAGCTTTCTACTAGAAAATAGCGTGCAAGTGCTTTCAGGCATTGACTCTGGCCCACATTTAAGTCATTCCCAGATTCTATACTTTGTTCTTTATACATCTGGACTTTAGGCTTACTTAAACAGTGCCATGGCGGGGGCGGAGAGCGGCCACGGCGACGGCGCCTCCCTGAGTGGCCTGCGGCGCCCAGCTCCGCTCGAAAGGTTTCAGCCCACCCCCCATATTGTATCACTTGTCTCTCCCCACGCCCCCCCTCCCCCCGGAAAAAAATCATCAACTGAAGTTGGTGTTTAATTGAAACTCTGTGAATTCTTAACTAAGATTGCAAGATTGGCCATTGGAATTAGGCACACTGACAACTGAAATGTCGTCTTATTTCAAGGCTATTGAAGAAGCTCTATTAAGTATGTGGAACTTTAAAAGGTGGTGTCATTACATGGAGACATACAGTCCTATAATTATTAACTTCTGAGGGAATCACAGTGTTGTAGAGCAGGATAGCACATGGTCTGTCATAGTGATGATGTTCAGAAATAAATTTTATTCTATGTACTGTGTTTTAGGAATTGAATTAAGAAATTGATATCTTTTTAGGAATTGAATTAAGAAATTGATATCTTTTTAGAAGATTTTTATGAGTTGTTCATTTGCTAAATCATGTCCAACACTTTTTGACCCCATGAAGCACTCCAGGCTTCCCTGTCCTTCACTATTTCCCTGAGTTTGCTCACATTCATGTCCATTGAGTCATTGGTGCCATTCCAACCATCTCATCCTCTGTCACCCACTTCTCTTGCCCTCAGTCTTTCCCAGCATTAGGGTCTTTTCCAGTAAGTCAGCTCTTCACATCAAGTAGCCAAAGTATTGTAGCTTTAGCATCAGTTCTTCCAGTGAATATTCAGGGTTGATTTCCTTTAGGATCGACTGGTTTGATTTCCTTGCTGTCCAAGGGACCACAGTTCAAAAGCATCAAATTTAAGAGTAGATGTTTTCAAAGCTTTGTTAATAAAAGTGTTTCAGTTTTCTAGAAAATTCACTTAACAGTGATAGTAAGAAGATGGTGCTGCTGTGTATGGACTTTGTTTTATTTTATTGCTTTTATCTTATTTAATATTTCAAGTGGTTACTTCCCAAGTACGAGTCTTTACATTTAATATTTGATAGTGGTAGTAATTAACCAATTGGCTAAAGACTGGCACATTTGTTGATGAAGGAATTTTCAGAGCAGATAATTAGAATTTGTAGTCCACCTTTCTCTGTTTTCAAGTGGTTACTTCCCAAGTACGAGTCTTTACATTTAATATTTGATAGTGGTAGTAATTAACCAATTGGCTAAAGACTGGCACATTTGTTGATGAAGGAATTTTCAGAGCAGATAATTAGAATTTGTAATCCACCTTTCTCTGTGAATCAGGTGTATAGTTTTGAATCCTGATGGTAACAGTGAGTCTCCATCCTTAGCACAGCTGAACATCCTGGGTTGAGAAGTGTTTATTTCTGTTGAAGATTTTCTCTGTGGCTTTGCTTGCCTTTTCAGCCTCTTTTAGGCTTCCCTGGTAGCTCAGTTGGTAAAGAATCTGCCTGTAGTGCAAGAGACCCGGGTTTGATCCTTGGGTTGCGGAAGATTCCCTGGAGAAGGAAGTGGCAAACAACTCCAGTATTCTTGACTAGAAAATCCCATGGACAGAGGATCCTGACAGGCTACAGTCCATGGGATCACAAGAGTCAGACCCGACTTAAGTGACTCAGTCTCTTTTAATATGTTAATTTAAACCTTAATCTCCCTTTGTTGATAATGATGGTATACAGCACTTGATTTAGGAGAAGGCAATGGCAACCCACTCCAGTACTCTTGCCTGGAAAATCCCACGGACGGAGGAGCCTGGTAGGCTGCAGTCCATGGGGTCGCGAAGAGTCGGACACGACTGAGCGACTTCCCTTTCACTTTTCACTTTCCTGCATTGGAGAAGGAAATGACAACCCACTCCAGTGTTCTTGCCTGGAGAGTCCCAGGGACGGGGGAGCCTGGTAGGTTGCCGTCTATGGGGTCACACAGTCGGACATGACTGAAGCGACTTAGCAGCAGTAGCAGCAAACTTGTGTAATTCTCTCCCCAAGGTATTAGCAGTGATGCCATTATACCAATTTCTTTTGCTGCTTGAATGTCCCTGGTAGTCTCAGGACTGGCCAAAGGTCAGATATTTGTATGCTTTCTAGATAGCATGTCATGTTTAAATCTATTCCATAACCAAAGTTGCAGTTGTACTGAAGAAGGGGTCCAGGAGAGGGTCGCAAACTCACCCAGGCTCCCGACCCCGTGTTCCTCCCCATGTATGTTTTCTTTGACTTACTTGATAGTTTTTTAGAGATTTGATTAGTTACTAACAATAACACTTCTCAGAGAAACCCAGATATGTGGCTTTTCTTGAAAACTCAGACTTGGCAACTGTAGGCCCATATTTCCACAGCTGTCCCTTCAAGCAGAATACGATGGGCTCTTGCCTACACTGTAGAGCACTCTGGACTGGACTACTTCATTTGTTTATGTTACCTGTCTGACCCAAAGGCTTAGGAGTTCAGCGTTCATTCCTTCCTCGTGTTGTTCAAAGAAACTATATGGAACACACTGGGGCAAAGGAGGGCAGATCACTGGTTTTCCCTCCCTCTGTTTTACACGGTCTTTTGGCAAATTTCCACCAATATTCTTCAAGGACCCTTCAGTATCCTTTATGGGGCCTCTGGTTTCCATAGCCTTCCCACCCTTATTTTTCCTCATCATCTCTGGTATTACAGTTGAATTCATATGCAAGAACTGAAATTTTCAAATACAAGTTACTTTCAAATTCAGCCTCAAGTTTGGACATCATCAGTTACAGCACAGGCCCTTCTAGAGACTTTTAAAGGCCCTTTCCTGGCCTGGGGCTCCTCCTTTGGCCCTTCTTACTCGTCCATGCTGCTTCCATGCTTCACTCTTTACCCCTTGTCCCACAGTATTTTGACTTTACGTTACAACTGTCTTTCTGAAGTCTCTTATCTCAGACTCTTACTGGTCTTACTTCGCCCTATAAAACATGTCTGGGCAGCTGCTATCCTGGCTTTAGAGTCTCCGGTTCTCCCTGTCCTGTCACCAGTTTCTTTTTGTACTCACAGCCCTTCAGTATAAGCCTATTACCTAAAGCACTGACCCTGGAGTCCTGAACAGTGCCTCTCTTGCTTTCCCCAAAAGTATCGATAACACTGAAAGATTCAGTTTTTCATTATCCCCAACACCATTGGCATGCTCAATCCCTACAGCCCACGGAAAATTGTATTTGTTATATGATTTTTGTGACAACATACTCTTCCTAGAAATTCACAGGATATATTATCATGTTATGGCAATCATCAACTGATGATAGAAGAACCCTAATTTGTCTTTCATCAAATATTTGGAAGACCTCATCTTTATCTTTATCTTACAGCTTCTTGGAGTTTCTTTCCACTTATCAGAGTCACATGTTCATTGTAGAGGATGTAGAAAATACACAAAGATGCAAAGAAAACGATCAAAATTACCCATAACCATAGCACCTAGAAATAACGACTACTAGCATTTTGACATGTTGGTTTTTATTTTAATTTCATCTTTACTTTCATCTCTTTTACATTTTAATCTCTTCCTTGCCCACTTCTTTAGTACTCAAATAGTCTTGAGAGAAGGATAATTTTTATGATTATCCCCCAAATTTAGAAGAAATAGTTATGTAACTCGAGAAAATTCTAGCCTTAACCATTTCAGAATGTTCTCAACATTATATACATTCTTGCTTGTTTTATGTTAAATTATTTTAGCCTTCCACAACATGATTCTAGATTTTTCATGACTACCCCCAAGGAGTCTACAGATGATCTGTATAGTCCTCTCGTTTTTCTGGTATAGGATAGATTGTATCATGGCCAACTCATGTGTGTGGAGTCCTGGCTTAGACTTAGACCTCTGCCTCCCCAAATTTGCATGCTGAACCCCTACTCTCTCCCTGAATGCAATGATATTAGGAGGTAGGACCTTTGGAAAGTGATAAAGATTAGATGAGGTTATGAGAGCAGAGTCCTCATAAATGAGATTTGTGCCCTTGAAAGAATCATGAGAGACATTGCTTCCTCTCTCTGCTCTTCACTGTGGAAAGATATGAAAAGTCAGCAATCTACAATCCAGACAAGAACCCTTACCAGGACATGACCATGCTGACACCCCAATCTTGTACTTCCAGCCTTTAGAACTGTGAGAAATAAAATTCTGTTGTTTATCAGCCACTCACTCTACGGTATTCTATTCAAGCAGTCTAAACTAAGACAGTATTCAAGAAAGGGATTCCTGACTAATCTGGTTGTAGATATAAGAAGATTCATACTTGAGAAAGGTAGTATGTAGAACCAGATGCATGGTAGTGTCAGCTATGATGGACCAAGATCTTAAGTGGGGTTTAAAGAGAAAAGGCAAGGGAATAGAGAGGAAAGCCATTTAGGTGCATTTTAAATAGAAAATGTTAGGGTACGAAGAATTATTACTGGCTGAAAGTGTGACATGACTGGTTACTGTGGTGAGTCTCAGTCCAGTCTTTCTGCAGGAAAGTAAGCAGGCAGTGAGATGTTACTTTAAGGAAAGATGACGTGATCTCTAGTTCTGAGTTTCTTGTCCAGCCTTAGATTTGTCAGTTTCAGATACTCATTACATCATCAGGGAAAAAGGCCAGTAAAAGCCCAGACCTCTCAGGCTGTAGAATCTGCTTATAAATTGGAATGGACAGAGTAGCTGTGTTTTTTCCAAACTCTGAAACATTACATGTTCTTGGGTATTACTGAAATGCATTTTGTGTTCTGCATCTTATTAAAGTGTTCATGCTATGTCCCTGTAAAAGTTTGCTGGTCTTCTGCAAGTCGGGAGCATGCCTTTGGTTATCTGTTACCAGTTAACTCTGCTGGATAAAACTCAAGGCTGTGGGACAGGCCCCATGTGGGACAGTTGGCTTCCTGCAGAGCAGCTTCCCCCTGCCTGGCTGGTTCAGAAATGCATGCATCTGATCACAGAGGGCAGAGGTGTGAGCATGGCCAGCTCAGCAGAGCCTCCTTCCTACTGGAAAAATCATTTCCAGCCCAAGTTCTGACAGGAGTAACTGGCCTCAGCCTTGTTTAGAATTGCGAACTATGAGCAGTATGCCCAGCCAAGTTATGAACTCCTCGGAGATCCTGATGACCTTTCACCCAACTGACCATCTGAATTTTCCTGTACTGTGAGAGACCCTGATGAAAACAACATGTTTGGGGTTGCCAGCTCCCTGCGGGTGCTGTGATACGTCGTCTGCATGCGCTCTCTCACTCACACCTCAGAGTAATCCCATGCAGTTGTACTATTTTTATTCTCCTTTTGGGGGTGAGAAAAGTGCGGCTGGAAGAAGTTACCTGGCTTTCCTAGGGCTGCAGATCCTCTGACTGGCAGAGTCAGGACTCCACCCTAAGTCTTGCCTGACCCCAGAACCCATACTGTTACTGTCTCTCAGGACACAAGGATTTTAGAAGACTATGATAAGCCCCTGCCTACGGAATGAATCTTTCCACAATCTGATGCTTATAAGTGGGTATGGGTTTTAAGTTATAATTTCTTGAAGTGAAAAAATTAGGTCACCTCAGCAGGCAGACTGAAGAAAAAAATTGACTAAGAGTCAAATGAGGCAGATGTCTGTTCTTGGATGCCTCTACACATCTCCCATTCGTGAGTTCCTCTCTATCCCAGCAGCTTGAAATACTCACACCCCAGACCTAAAGCTTTGCTCAGCTTTAGTTCCTCAAACTTCTAGCTCAAACACGAACTCTCACAGTGGACGAGTTGAAGTCTCTCCACTTCGTCTCTCCCCAGCGCCTCAGAGCCAACTCCACTCACTTCATGCCCTCAAACCTAGAGGTGTCGAGGCATCAGTAAGACCAGTTTCTCCCTCCTGTTCCCTTCACAACAGAGTTCAGAGGGTTTTTAGAGAAAAGGAAGGCTGTAAAACCTCCAGTGTTAGAACGCTGAGTTAAGGTCCAATTTCTCCTCTGGAATCACAATTTCATCTGTGAAGTTTAACTTTAAGTTCAGTCATTGAATGATGTGTCTAGTATTCTGGAACTCTGCTCTTCCTAATCTTCTGAACTTCACTCTCTCTTGAGTGGAAAGGGGCAGCTTGGATGACACCCAGGAGGAATTTGGTGCAAGTTCAGGAAAACGTCCTTGGTAACATGCATCTCTTAAACAGTGTATTTCTTTTGAGATTTTGTAGACAGATGTGAACTGAAGGCAGCCTTTGGGGTAATTTCTCTTACCTAGTCAGCAATACAAAGTAAGGCTTAAAGTTCTGTGATTTTTCTTTTAAAAAGGACAGACTGACTCATTTCACTATTGACACAGTAAAGTACACTCAGAGTTGAAGAGCCTCACTAGATAATCTGAGTTTCTCTTGTCCTGCTTCTGGGAAATTATCATTTTAAAAACAAAATACCTCTTTTTATTTTCTAAAAGAGCTTTATAAATCACTGCCATTTGAAGCTATAAAGGGGATGTTGGGGTTATTTTCTGGTGGGACTAATATGTCACTAAAGCAGGACTTTTGATATATTAAAAAAGATTTAAAGCAAAAGAGTTTAGATTTTAACCATATTTTTAGGGTTTCTGAAGTCTTGGTTTCACATCCTTTTTGAGGCACTGGAAAACACTTCATCATTTGTCCTTAGCCTTGGCCTCCTCTAACCCTCATCTCCCTATCACTTTCATCTGCTTCTTCAATTCTGGCCTTTCTTCCTTCCATTCAGGAAGTATTTTTTCAGCACCTGTTACGTAAATAGCAGTGTTCAGACACTGAGGAGGTGAGGAAATTAAGA
This sequence comes from Cephalophus harveyi, assembly GCA_006410635.1. Taxonomy (NCBI): domain Eukaryota; kingdom Metazoa; phylum Chordata; class Mammalia; order Artiodactyla; family Bovidae; genus Cephalophus; species Cephalophus harveyi. The sequence goes on along the minus strand of SJYT01042889.1, from coordinate 20,365 downwards.
CAAAGACCATGTCCTCCAAGGACAGAGGGTGTAGTTCAGAGGTTGCAAGTTTAAATGACTGCAGGAGACAGGAAGGTCTGTGAGATCAGAAAGGGGCCGGCGCGGGTCAGAGGCACAAGTCGGACCCTGCCAAGGTGGAAAGGACACATCACTCTGAAGGGACCATCATTACTCCAGTCAGCAGCTCCAGCTGATTGGAGCCATCCTAGAATGCCAGCCCAGCATTGTCAGAGCCTCTGGCTTGTCACGAGAAGTCACAAAATCAAATTTTTATGATATGCCATTTCCTGATTTTTAAAAAATTCTGGCAACTAATTCAGATTCTTCAAAAACATTGTGTGGGCCGAACAAAACATGTTGGTGGGCTGAATTCAACCCATGGGCCTCCAGTTCGGGGAGCTCTGGTCTGTTTAGTGAGATAAATCATACATGTATGAAATCATTAATTTAAAATGTGGCTACTATGACTAAGCCCTAATGAGTGACACAGACAGTGCCTGCTGGAGAAGTTCAGAGAAAGGAGAAGAAGGACCAAGGAGAGGGGAGAAAGATGGGCTTCAGGGGCTGCACCAGGCAGGTAAGGGGTGTCAGGAAACTGGAGAGTGTGTGAGAAGAATGTGGAGACCCACTGAGGCCATGTGGTGGTGGGAGGCCTCCAGTGCCAGGCTGAGGACATTGGACTCGACTTCCTAGGTCCCAGGGAGGCACTGAGGATTTGTTGATCTGCTAATTTAGAAAATGGACGTCATCGGTGAGTAAGGGGTAAAGCAGCACACAAGAAGAAACCATCAGCAGACTCTTGCCATCATGCTTTCCTGTTTTCCACTCCACTTCCTCTTCCGCCTCTCTGCACATATCCCCAAACTGTCCACCTAATGTACTTCTAAGAGAAGCCACCCTCTAGCAAGATAGCTTTAAAGTATGCCAGTGCCCTAAACCAGAACAGGAAAATGAAATCAGACCAAATTAGAATGGTACCCGCACCAAGGAAAAAAAGACAAACTGTAGCCACCACCTCTCCCTAAGAGGGGGATGAGGGGGAACACAGTTTAAAAAATAAATGGGGCATCTCTTTGAGACACAGATCTATGTAATAAGCAAGACCTACGTGTCTCTAAAATGGGCACGGGAAGGTGCAGACCTGCATTCTAATTAGGTATACTAGCTGATCAGGACTAGCTCAGCAATACCCATGGTCAGAAACCACCTAACATTTATTGCAAAATTTTCTTACTTAAGTGACCAATAGACGTGCACATAGAATACAGAAAAGTGCCATTATAAAAGGGGAGGGCACACATTTTTCGATGTTACAATATATGGCAGTCTTGCAGATGATCCTAAAGGGCCAAAGATGAGTCATCACTAAGTACAGAGTATGTTTGTGAGATGACGGGCTCTTCCTGTACATCAGTGGATTCCCTGTGCCCCACCTTGGACCACCTCAGCGTTGGTTAGCTCAGATGGGTCCAGGCTTACAGACTTTTAAACATCTTCATAGCTGGCTCAGGACCCTACACAATTTTGCTTGGCGGTCGGAATCTAAATGTCCGGTTGATGTAGGCAGTTGGTTATTCCAGATCGGATCATGCATGGTATTAATTTTCTGAGGCCCTTATTTTATTTATCCTTATTCTTTCTGCTTTACTTCACTTTAACCATCTCTTTTGCCTCCCTGATGATACTTAGAGATCTGAAACAGTCTACCACTCTCTGTGGTAAAACTGTCTTCTTTTAATACAGAGGATTTAATACTTAACAGTATTAGCATCCATTCCTCCCCCACTTGCCCTCTGAGCCACTGTATGCATTACAGTCAGTCTCTCACAGAGTCACACAAGCCCCTCCCAGCTTAAAAATGCCCCTATCTCTTCCTGGGGCTTCCCAGGTGGCACTGGTGGTAAAGAATCCACCTGCAATCAGGAGGCGCCAGAGACAAGGGTTCGACCCCCAGGTCAAGAAAATCTCCTAGAGTAGGAAATGGCAACCCACTCCAGTATTCTTGCCTGGAGATTCCCATGGACAGAGGAGCCTGGCGGGCTACAGTCCATGGGGTTGCCCAGAATCAGACACGACTGAGCACTCTCACACGCACTTCTTCCTAGAAACTTGTGTTGGCCCCTGCACAGGTATTGACAGCTGCACTACCTCTCCAGCCTCTCTTTGAATTAACTGTAAGCTGCATCCTGATCTCAAAATTTCTTAAACTATAGAAGTTTAAAAGCCATGTATCTTAGGTTTGAGGAAATCTAGTCTTCTTCCAGCCAAGATATCACTTGAAGTAGCTTTGCTCTGGTTCCTCAGCATTCCCCCTACCTCCACTCTGATCCAAGCCTCATCCCTCCACTCTAGATTACTGTCATAACCAGCCTCCCAGTTCTCAGTTGCTCGGACAGACTAGACATCTTAAAACCTGGTTCTAGTTCTATAAGCTTGAGAGCTCGTTTAATCTCTCTGAGCCAGTAGGCAGTTTGTAGAGCAAGAGAGGAGCATAGAAATAGATGTTTCCTTTTGAGTCATGAGACTAAGATTCCAGGAGTTCTCAAGCATCTTCAAGATGGGATTTGGAGGGCATTGCTGCCAAAGTCAAAAGAACTTCAAGTTGGATTCAAATTTCTTTGTAGTTATTATGCCACTTAGTACCCTGTTTTCTTTTCTTTTCTTTTTTTTAAATTTAATTTCTTTTACTTTACAATACTGTATTGGTTTTGCCATACATTGACATGAATCCGCCACGGGTGTACATGAGTTTCCAATCCTGAACCCCCCTCCCACCCCCCTCCCCATATCATCTCTCTGGGTCATCCCAGTGCACCAGCCCCAAGCATCCTGTATCCTGTATCGAACCTAGACTGGCGATTCGTTTCTTACATGATAGAGTACCCTGTTTTCTTCACTGCTGAAATACCAGTGCCCTCACCTATGTGTTCGTCACTGAAAACCTTGTTACCCCAAGATGCTGTCTCTGTTCTGTTTATTCTCAAATAACCCCTGGTATTTCTTCTCCTTTTCCCCTGTCTTCCCAGTTTAAAGCAAAAATTTTTCAACAGAAAATTTTAAAATGGACTCATCCTTAATAATGATTTCAGTCAACCAGTATGAATCCAAATGTCTTATTACTGTATATCTGAATAGTTGTATTATTACTGTGAACATAATTATTGTTACTGTGTTATTATTTTTATTATTGTCTTATCCAAATAGCTTACTACTATAATTCAAAGAGGAGAAAGAAATGGCAACCCACTCCAGTATTCTTGCCTGGAGAATCCCATGGACAGAGGAGCCTGGCAGGCTACAGTCCATGTGGTCGCAAGAGTCGGATACAACTTAGCAACTGGATCATCATAATTCAAAGAATGACAGCTTTAATTTTCTCTGGGTGAATTTGGGGGTGGTGGTGTATACACACACATATATATAGTTTAATTTTTTAAGCAACTTTATAAGCCAAATTTACAAACTCTTGAGTTTCTACTGTACCCTGAACAACTAGCAGCTAATGTGCAGAGATGAATACTTTCTTGTCTGGAGTTTGACAGTCTTTAGAAGTTATTTTAAGGATCATTTTAACTTGAGGGTTTTACTTTTCATTTTAAAAAACTTGATTAGCTAGTTTTTGTTTTCTAGTTTACATGGTCATAAGGAAAGTCAGTCTGCAAAAAATCTCATTAAAACTCTGGGCTTTGGGGCACAGTGGGAAAAGTAATTTTTAAAAGCATCTCATTCCTTCTAACCCTGTAAAGAGGGTTCCAGTTGAAGAGAGAAGCTGGTCTGTCCTGTTGTTTGTAGTATGGAGATGAAACCTAATCAAATGTTAAAATCTCTCCACATGTCCCACCGCCCCCACCCCCCACCTCCAAGATCTTTGCAAATCAAACTATCAATCATAGCTATTGCTGGTACTGAATGCTCACACCAAAGACTGGAAAAGTTGCTTCTAGTCCTCCTCTCAAACTCAACTTTGGACCTTCTAGAATCAGGTGGTAGAGCCCTTGGTTTTGTAATTGTTATTTGTTTTTTGTTTTGTTTGGGTTTTGTTTTATTATTTCTAATGTCAGAGATCCCAGAAGAATGGGATTTTATTTTATTATTTTAAAAACTTTTTTTAGGAAGGGCGATTTTGAAAGTGGGTTTCAGTCTGCTTTAAACCTTCTAGGCCTCATTTCTTCTGGAGTTACAGGATTTTCTTCTGAAAATGTATTTGCAATGTAGTGGACTGGGAAGACAGAGGATATACCAAAGTAAACATTATATGAGCTTCTGCTTTGCAATTTACTTACTAAGTAGATAAAACCTCAGACTATTTCCTGTATATCTTAAGGAACAAATTTGTCACCAGCTTCCCAGACCCACTGCCTGTCTTTTTTCAACTACACACCCGTCTGACCCCCGCAACACGCACCCGCCCCTGTCTCTTATACACATCTCTGTCTCTCAGGACACAAGGATTTTAGAAGACTATGATAAGCCCCTGCCTACGGAATGAATCTTTCCACAATCTGATGCTTATAAGTGGGTATGGGTTTTAAGTTATAATTTCTTGAAGTGAAAAAATTAGGTCACCTCAGCAGGCAGACTGAAGAAAAAAATTGACTAAGAGTCAAATGAGGCAGATGTCTGTTCTTGGATGCCTCTACACATCTCCCATTCGTGAGTTCCTCTCTATCCCAGCAGCTTGAAATACTCACACCCCAGACCTAAAGCTTTGCTCAGCTTTAGTTCCTCAAACTTCTAGCTCAAACACGAACTCTCACAGTGGACGAGTTGAAGTCTCTCCACTTCGTCTCTCCCCAGCGCCTCAGAGCCAACTCCACTCACTTCATGCCCTCAAACCTAGAGGTGTCGAGGCATCAGTAAGACCAGTTTCTCCCTCCTGTTCCCTTCACAACAGAGTTCAGAGGGTTTTTAGAGAAAAGGAAGGCTGTAAAACCTCCAGTGTTAGAACGCTGAGTTAAGGTCCAATTTCTCCTCTGGAATCACAATTTCATCTGTGAAGTTTAACTTTAAGTTCAGTCATTGAATGATGTGTCTAGTATTCTGGAACTCTGCTCTTCCTAATCTTCTGAACTTCACTCTCTCTTGAGTGGAAAGGGGCAGCTTGGATGACACCCAGGAGGAATTTGGTGCAAGTTCAGGAAAACGTCCTTGGTAACATGCATCTCTTAAACAGTGTATTTCTTTTGAGATTTTGTAGACAGATGTGAACTGAAGGCAGCCTTTGGGGTAATTTCTCTTACCTAGTCAGCAATACAAAGTAAGGCTTAAAGTTCTGTGATTTTTCTTTTAAAAAGGACAGACTGACTCATTTCACTATTGACACAGTAAAGTACACTCAGAGTTGAAGAGCCTCACTAGATAATCTGAGTTTCTCTTGTCCTGCTTCTGGGAAATTATCATTTTAAAAACAAAATACCTCTTTTTATTTTCTAAAAGAGCTTTATAAATCACTGCCATTTGAAGCTATAAAGGGGATGTTGGGGTTATTTTCTGGTGGGACTAATATGTCACTAAAGCAGGACTTTTGATATATTAAAAAAGATTTAAAGCAAAAGAGTTTAGATTTTAACCATATTTTTAGGGTTTCTGAAGTCTTGGTTTCACATCCTTTTTGAGGCACTGGAAAACACTTCATCATTTGTCCTTAGCCTTGGCCTCCTCTAACCCTCATCTCCCTATCACTTTCATCTGCTTCTTCAATTCTGGCCTTTCTTCCTTCCATTCAGGAAGTATTTTTTCAGCACCTGTTACGTTCCGCCCCCTGCCACACACACACACACACACACTTTCTTCTTTTTAACATTAAAGCCCCTCTAGAGGCAACTTTAACATTAGAGCCACTCCACTGGTATAAGCCAGTTTTCATTCTTTATGTTTTGACATATGCAGCCCAGTATTAAATGCAGAAAACTGACTTAAAGACCCCTTGGTTCTCTAGGGGACAGAAGGCCTTGAAATGGAGGGAGGGAGACTCTGGCAGAGGGCTTGGAAAATGTTTACAGTCCTAATGGAACTTGTGATTTCCACTTGCTGATTTTCTTTAGCCTCAGATTCATTGAGGGCATGTTGGCAAATCACACTCATAAGAATGCTTTTAATAAGTTCCGTGTTGCCATCTACCACACAAGGCTGATTTTTCCAAGTAACTAATTTTTTAAAAGTTCAGCGGTTAGATTTGTACGCAGTAAACAGATTGGTAGAGGGCAGATTTGAGCAAAAAGAAACCTAAATAAGCAAACAATATGTTTATTCTTGTTGCTTACCCATGTATGCAGGATATATCAACCCTAGCATATGTCACACACTCACCCCTGTGTGTGCACAGCAAAACACTATTCGAGACATTGTGTTTGATGTAGGGAAGAACAAGACGCAACTCTTGCTTTAGGGTAAGTCTGATAGGGTTGAAACCCATGAGCCCAACTGATGAAATAGAATGTGGAAAGTGACCTAACTGAGACATACATTGAGAAATCTGCTTGGTGTGATGTCTGTGGCGCTGGAAGTGGAGTGCCTCCCCAGCACCGCTCCCAAGTGTAGTCTGAGAGCTGGCTGTGTCAGCCTCGGAGACGCAGATTCTCTGGCCCACTAGATCTGCAGGTGCGCACTCTCTGACTAGGGGGCGGCCCAGTAATCTGTATTTTAAGAAGCTTTTATGTTTTAACAAGATTCTCCAGGTAATTCTTTTGCCCTCTAAAATTTGAGAACCATTGTTCTAAGCCTTAGTTCCCCAGGCTGCTCTAATTCTCTTGGTAGTTATTATCATCCAAATCACAGGTGAGGGGAAATGGGAGTGGCAGAGATTAATTTTGCCAAAAGTAACAGCTGATATTACTGTTATAGCATCGACAGTGTTAGTATTGTTGATACAGTTCTGATTCTCTTGAACCATATCTGTGTCATGCAGTCTGTAGTCCTCATGCCACCACCTGCTGTCTCATCCTAGAAAGTGTCAACCATGAAAAAGATTCTCTGAAAGAGTTCTTTCTTGGTTTTCCACCTGTGGTGTTACTCTTCTGCCTTCATAGAAAGCACTGACTTTAATAACTTTGTCACTGCCGTAGTGCCCCACAGCTGTCGTCACTGTGAGGCCAAGGTACAGAGGACACTTTAGGTTTGTTTTCCTGGCCACATAATCATCAGATGATCAGCTGATATCCCCAACAACTACATCCTTGTGCCTGATTGGTGCACCAGCATGTGAGTACAAATTAGATTTGGGATGAGGAAGAAAGCCTTATTTTTGAAGATGAATTCTATTTAATCAGAGTACGTTTATATATATATATATTCCACCTACCATTTGCCTAATGGTGTGCTCTGCATTACAAGGCAGTGGTGCTCAAAATGTGGTCCCTGGACCAGCAGGATCACCTAGAAACTTGTTACCTGTGCATATATTGGGCCTTACCTGGGCCTTCTGTCAGGAACTCTGGGGGTGGGGCCCAGTACCCTGTTCTTACAATTCTTCCAGATGATTCCGATGCATACTAAAGTTTGAAAACCATGAAAAACATTCTCTTGAAGAGTTCTTTCTTGGTTGGGCATCCCGGATGGTGCTACCTACCAGTGCTTCTGCCTACCAGTGCTTCTGCCTACCAGTACAGAAGATGTGGGTTCGATCCCTGGGTTGGGAAGATCCCCTGGAGGAGGGCATGGCAACCCACTCCAGTATTCTTGCCCGGAGAATCCCATGGACAGAGGAGCCTGATGGGCTACAGTCCATAGGGTTGCAAAGAGTTAGATACAAACTCTCAGAACTTAGCACATGCACACACATGCACCGTAAGGGGTATGAGAAGTTAGAGACGTGGTCTTCACTGAGAAAGATATTATCTGTGTTACCTTGCCCACCTGTGAATGGCTAAATTCAAATTGGGGTTTTCTGATAACTAAGAGCTCATGGAGGTGTTATGATTTTGCTTTACCAATTTTGCTTTACTGTGTCTGCAAGATTCAGAAATGCCTTCTGCAGCAGTTTGCAGGGTTTTTTCCTTCCTCTTTTAATGAGAGTCAGTCACTTATTTATAAAACCAGTTACAGAAATTTCAGCATATTTTAGATGACAATTACACTTTTTTCCCCTCTCTCCAGGGGTCTCAATTGCAAAGAATTCTTATAGAACTGAATTGTTTTGTTGGTGTAGGCAGTCATTTGCCATGTGGTGAGCTTGAAAACAGACTAAATAAATGGTCTGGATGGTGACGTTATGGAGAGTGAGGATTAAAGCAAAGATAATGCAGAAGGCTGTGCTCCCTAAATAACCTGAGACCAGACCAACATCTGAAATCCTGGGTCACAGTTAAAGATTTTTGTCTGATATATTTACAGCCAGTCATTGCTTGTTTTTTCTCAGGATATTATTTTTCAAGAGAAATCTGTTTGTCTTCTTCAGAGAGACATCTGAAAATGTGTATGCCACACAGATTTCCACTCAGGTGTGCTTTGTATACAGAAGAGCAAGCCTGGACTGTGATTGGGTTATCCAATATAGGGGCACCAAGTTGCACACTCCCGGTCCCATAAGTTACAAGAGCTTTGCCCCGCTCTCACCCTGCCTGCGTTTATGAAATAGAGAAACTGCCAGTGCTTATAGTTGGCCTAACGTGGGAGATTCTTATTCAGACTGATTTACACTGACGCTTTACCTTCTTGCCCTTTCTCAGCATTTTCACAAGTTATTTATGTCTCTCCTGTGGAGCAGGTTAGAGTATAGAAAGAATGTGACACTCATACATTGCAAAGCTAGTAGCTAATACCCTGCTGAGGGTTTTATAATTAAGAAAGATGATGGCTTTTGGAATGTTGTTGAATCCCTGTGTCTGGTTCATCCCATTCTTCCATGGGTGTATATGACTGAGAATAGTGTGTGATTTGCAGGTAAAGTCTGACCTCAGTCACTTTATCTAAAATGCTGTCATATCATCTGAGCTTTGCAGATGTGTTATTGTTTTACAGGTTTATTTAATGCCAATATAAACCCATATAGGGAGGGAGGAATGTCTAGAACTAATAAGATTATCTAGGCTATCCAACAAGCCAGTGGCATACTAGTTTTGGTTAATAAATTAATGATTAGCAAGTTTTAAAACTATGTACTTTGCTCTGAGTGCTGGTGAAAAGTAATATAAAATACATTCCGCAGGGTGTCTCCCCAAGCCTTAAGCCATGAGGGCTGCCATTTCAAAGAGGTTTTGTTGACCACCTGGGAAGTCCTAGGCTTAGTACAGTGGAAAAGCACCGTATAGAAGCACAACGCAGTGCACAGATACATTCAAAGCTGGCCCCACAGCTCCCTCGTGGCCTTGTGTTCCAAAGACCCAGTTCACCTCCGGGGCCCCTTTCAAGCCCCTCTGCAATGCAACTTAAAATTCACGGAGGGTCTGGAAGGAGGTTAAGCTCTGAAGTCAAACAGACCTGGATCTACTGCTAATGATGAAAAGTTCAGAATAACTGATTCGTAAAATTATGGAAGATTACATGGAGCCCATGTAGAAATGCAGGACAATCAGAGAAATGCACGTTTAATCAAAGAAATACCCTTTTTCACATTTCAAATGGGTAGAATTTTGTTACTGTCTTTCCTGGCACTGACGAGGTACAGGAAATAGGTGCTCTTGCACGCTGCTGTTAGTGTAAGTTACCTTAAAGGCAGTTTTGCAATGTTAGCATAAACCCGGATTGATGGACGAACAGACGACAATTAGGCAGTTAGTCTTTTGATCCAGTAATTACATTTTAAGGTATTTATCCCAAAGAAGTCATAAGGACATGTATAAAGATTTAGCTACTGCTTATCACACTACTGTTTATACTATTGGAGAACTAGAAGCTGTTAACACAGGACTGAAATTTTGTAGTCATTGATTGGATGCTGGTTCTCTCCTACCTCTCTTGGAACCCCCATCCACTGCCACTCCCTCCTCCATCCCCACCACAATGCCACCAGCAAGAAAACCAAGGCTAAAAGCAGTAAGTAAGGGCCACAGAACTGAATGACCAAGATTAACACCTGGGTTTCAGCCTTCTAAAGAATTCTTTTCTGCTGCTTTGCCTCTTTTTCATTAACATCAAGACTGACTTGCACAGGTCCATAATCCTTTATCCTCAATTCTGGAATTCAAGAAGTCCCCCAAAGTGCCACTTGTTAAGTTTTATACGGACTCATTTGAAAACAAAACCTGATCTGAACTGTCACACTTCTGTTTAGAGTCTCTAATCATTGGCTGTGAATATTCGTTTATCTTCCTCCAGGAATATTGTTTGATCAGTGGGTCTTGCCCAAGAACCCGCTGGAAGTGTTATATAATAATGTATATACTATTTTACCTTTCTAAAATCTAAAAAATTCTGAAATTTTTTGGTCTAGGAGTTTCTGATGAGGCATTTGGAGCCTATAGATTCTTCAGCAAGGAGAAATCGACATATTCAAAGTTGAACAATAGTGCTTCAGATATGGATTAACTTATTTTTAACATTGCATGTATGGAACCCAGTGCTTTATGTGACAGTGAATGTTTCTCTAGCCACAATTTTTTCTTAGTTTCCCTGAGTTTAGGTGTTCACTATTCATATGTTGAGACTGGATATTAAATATTCTCCTGAAGAGGGTTAGTGATGGTTTAGCCGCTGAGTCGTGTCTGACTCTTGCGACCCATGGACTATAGCCCACCAGGTTCCTCTGTCCATGGGTTTCCAGGCAAGTCCTTCTCCAGGGGATCTTCCCAACCCAGGGATCAAAGTCTGGTCTCCTGCCTTGCAGCCAGATTCTTTACCAATTGAGCTATCAGGGAAGCCAAAGAGGGTTAATTATGAGAATAAAATTAACTTCATTTGGAAAGGACACTTAAAATGCTCTATTAAAGATAATGAAAAAAGCCATTCCTATATTAAACGTCATGATTCAGAAGACCTGGCTGTTTAGTCAACATGCAAAAGCTCATAGTTTATGTTCTTCGTCTTAATGCTATTTCCTCTTTGGACACTTCAAAAGAAAACACTCATCACTGGACTGTGGGTGGCTAGGACAGCAGCAAAGATGAGCAGAGCTGTCCCCTTCTTTGTGAACTTGCCACTATGGAGAACACTTTCTCAGTGTTTTGTATACCGTGGAAAAGGTGAAGACTTTTCTTATTTCTTTGAATTCATTATCAGTCAGTCAGTTCAGTTCAGTCGCTTGGTCGTGTCTGACTTTTTGCGACCCCATGGACTGCAGCACGCCAGGCCTCCCTGTCCGTCACCAGCTCCCAGAGTTTACTCAAACTCTTGTCCATTGAGTCGGTGATGCCATCCAACCATCTCATCCTCTGCCGTCCCCTTCTCCTGAATTCATAGGTTATCAATCCAAGAAACAAAGTTCAGCTCTTTCCACCCTTGCCCAGCAGGTGGCGCTGTGAAATAGAGGGATATGACAGTGCAGTAAGCTGCCTTTCTGCTCCACAAACCCAGTTGCAACCTTAGCAAGTACCCACATGATTTTGGCACTTAACATATCAGTTGAAATACTTGAAAGTCTCCTAAAGGTCTAGTGCCTCAAACAAGTTCTGTTTAGTTTCCAATCTTCTGTAAAGCTCCTTCTCCCTTTAAGATCAGCCATGTGAAGTGCTCACAGCATTGTGACTCTAGCCTTAACCAGATTGCTGAGGTCCTATAAAAAGGTACAATCCTGGTTCTGCACCTGGATGTTAGAATGGATTCTCTCTTCCCATTTGTGGAGAAGGCCACGCTCTCCTCTTCCAGGTGTAGGCCTTATTACACCTCCTGCTTGGGAAAGGATCCATTAACTACTTGAATGAAATAACTAATTGGTGTTTCAGCCTTGACTGAGCCAGTCATTATTAGCTGCCTGCTCAGATACTCTACCGGAGAAGGCAATGGCACCCCACTTCAGTACTCTGCCTGGAAAACCCCATGGACGGAGGAGCCTGGTGGGCTGCAGTCCATGGGGTCACTAAGTGTCGGACACGACTGAGCAACTTCACTTTCACTTTTCACTCTCAAGCATTGGAGAAGGAAATGGCAACCCACTCCAGTATTCTTGCCTGGAGAATCCCAGGGACGGGGGAGCCTGGTGGGCTGCCGTCTATGGGGTCGCACAGAGTCGAACACGACTGAAGTGACTTAGCAGCAGCAGATGCTCTCCTCTAAGTAAGCAAGTGGTTAAGAGAGAGAGGGGAAATAGCCTGTTGTGTCTCCCAGGCCTCTCTTTTTGGAAGGACTCTTTCCTCCTCTACTCTGATGGTTGCATTTTGGAGTTCCAGTATATCAGCCAATTGAATCAGTGTCATGGTCTAAGACCAGTGGCTCCTTCAGGCTGCAGTCTCCTGGGCCACCAGACAGTTTATGCTCATAAGAACGTTCACTTCTTCTTCACAGACGTTAATAGTTTCCTGGCACTACCTTTCAGGAAATGTCGTCATGGTCTGGAGGAACCAATAAAAATGCAAGTAACCTGTTTTGAGAGATCCCTTTTCTGCCAGAAATTTCAGAACTGGTATAAAGGGCGGGACAGTGGCATACCAGTCCATTCGTGGGTGCATAGGAAGAAATCATACATTTGCCAAAAGACTGAGAGGTGATGCCTGCCCTGAACATGAGCTCCAGATGGCTCTAAAGCTATAAACAAATTCCAGCTCATTCTGGCAAACTTAAAAAAAAAAAAAAAAAATCTGATATGAGAAGGCAACTCAAGTCTGTGGTTCACTGGGAGATTTTTTTTTCTCTCATTTTTCTTCCTTCTTATTTCAAACACAATTCTGAACTCTTTTGATCCTCAAATAGAAACTCACGCATTAAAAATTAATAGCATTTGATTATGGATGTGCACGTGGTATGGCCATAAGGTATGCATAAAAGAGGCCATGGCTTTGGATAATTATTACCAAATGGCTAACTCTTGGTGCTCTTTGCTCACCCCTGTTATGGCCAGAGCACAGATCTGAATCTCATTAATGTAAGAGATATTGAATGTTGCTCTAGGACACTGATTGAACTTAGTTTCTGACTGGGGTAGGGGTGGAGACTCTCATTGCTTTTCCCATGCAAGTTTTTGAGGGAAGTTGATCACCATAATCCTAAAACAATGTGGTTAAGAGTAAAAAATGGATAAAAGACATCAGAAAAGATTTCTGCTCTCTTCTAAACAGTGAATGAGAAGTGTTTCTTCACACTAGCACTGATTTCAAATACTCTGCATGTTGCTTTACTCTCCTAATCTGCTTACACTTCAGCCTAAGTACATGACAAGGTTATATAACCTAAAGATCAATTGTGCCAATTTAAGAGGATATATGGGGTTGTGATAAGTTGCTACCCCAAACCTATCAAAAGTTGCCCATGAAAAAATATTTTATACCGGTAATATCGTGGTTTTCTCTTTTTATGAGTTTCCTTATTAATCTCTCTCCTATGTAGTACCCCTTTCCTAGACTTAAAAAACTTTTGTTTTTAAAGAGTCTAGGTATGCTAACATTTCTAAACTCCCTTTTTATGTCAAGTCCTTATAATTGCCCCTGTTTCAGATATATCACTATCAATTTATGTTGGAGAAGTAAAGGAAAAGTAGATTTGATCCTGATTTTCTCTCACCCATTGCATCTTTTAATTAAAATTTTGCACTTGTTACACAACTAGCTGGATATAATGGAGAAACGTATGGGCCCAGAAGATAGTCAAGAATAGGGCTGTTCTCTGGGGATGAAATGCCTCAGTAGATATTCAGTCCCTGGTGAGACCGTCAACCTCTCCCATATTGCCCCCACCTGCGCAAAGCACTCAGAATGGACATGGTTTCAGCCTCTTGGTAAACCTTCCCTGGTTTCAAGGCATTCATTAAAACCTCCTTGGAAAGGGGGATAGAGGAAGTTTAGAAAAGACCAAGGGTGTCAGTGTCCAAGTCCCGATTTCAGTCAGAGCCAAGCCGCATCTCGGATGTGTGTGTGTGTGCAGTGGCTGGCGAGTATGGGGTGTGTGTGTGTTGGGGGCTGGGCTGGCAGCCCTGGAGGCAGACCCTGAACACAGCTTTCTTGGTCCATGCTCAGGCCTCTCTGTCACTCTCCTTCACCTATCCTAGCCAACACTGTTTCTCCCTGGATGAGCCATGTCTGCCTTCCCTATGATTTCAACCCTTGTCCTCCTCTTCCTGCCCTGGTCCCTTTTTCTCTTAGCTGCCACTGGCTCTTGGTTTCCTCTAGAAGAGTCCCTGTGACAGCTAATCTGGAGAGGTGATTAGAGTTCTCAGAAGGATTGGGCCCCCAACTGGATTTTTTCCCAACTGTGAACCAGTGAGCTATCAATCCAGTGCCTTCTGGAGGGCTTTGCCAGATCAGCTAATTAATTGCATTTTTATAACTTGATACGTAAGACCGAAACTTGATCCACAGACCGAAACTGAAATACAGAGTACTCTTACCTGCAGGGGTAAAGGACTAGTCTTTCCTGTGGCAAGCTAATTAGCACATGTCAGGAGAAAGATGTCATCCTTAAACTGTCATTCTTTTAGATAAGCAAGTTGTATTTACCACTCTTTGAGTGAGGCATGGACCATATTTTAGGACAGAGCACTCAGCAGTAATATGTGAATTAGAAGTTCACTGATCTTCATTGCAGTTAGGTTCAGTCGCTCAGTCGTGTGCGATTCTTTGCGACCCCATCAATCGCAGCACACCAGGCCTCCCTGTCCATCACCAACTCCCGGAGTTCACTCAGATTCACGTCCATCGAATCAGTGACACCATCCAGCCATCTCATCCTCTGTCGTGCCCTTCTCCTCCTGCCCCCAATCCCTCCCAACATCAGAGTCTTTTCCAATGAGTCAACTCTTCGCATGAGGTGGCCAAAGTACTGGAGTTTCAGCTTTAGCATCATTCCTTCAAAGGAAATCCCAGGGTTAATCTCCTTCAGAATGGACTGGTTGGATCTCCTTGCAGTCCAAGGGACTCTCAAAAGTCTTCTCCAACACCACAGTTCAGAAGCATCAATTCTTCGGTGCTCAGCCTTCTTCACAGTCCAACTCTCACATCCATACGTGACTACTGGAAAAATCATAGCCTTGACTAGACAGACCTTAGTCGGCAAAGTAATGTCTCTGCTTTTGAATATGCTANTAATTGGAGCATTCTTTTGCATTGCCTTTCTTTGGAATTGGAATGAAAACTGACCTTTTCCAGTCCTGTGGCCACTGCTGAGTTTTCCAAATTTGCTGGCAGATTGAGTGCAGCACTTTCACAGCATCATCTTTCAGGATTTGAAACAGCTCAACTGGAATTCCATCACCTCCACTAGCTTTGTTCGTAGTGATGCTTTCTAAGGCCCACTTGACTTCACATTCCAAGATGTCTGGCTCTAGATTAGTGATCACATCATCATGATTATCTGGGTCGTGAAGATCTTTTTTGTACAGTTCTTCTGTGTATTCTTGCCACCTCTTCTTAATATCTTCTGCTTCTGTTAGGTCCATACCATTTCTGTCCTTTATCGAGCCCATCTTTGCATGAAATATTCCCTTGGTATCTCTAATTTTCTTGAAGAGATCTCTAGTCTTTCCCATTCTGTTGTTTCCCTCTATTTCTTTGCATTGATTGCTGAAAAAGGCTTTCTTACCTCTTCTTGCTCTTCTTTGGAACTCTGCATTCAGATGCTTATATCTTTCCTTTTCTCCTTTGCTTTTTGCTTCTCGGCTTTTCACAGCTATTAAGGCCTCCCCAGACAATCATTTTGCTTTTTTGCATTTCTTTTCTTTTCACTGATCTTAGCCACTTCAAATCTCATGTGCGAAGATCCTCTATCTATTGTTTCCACAAATCTATGGATTATTCAGCTGTGAAGGGAATGTTCTTAGAGATCAGAGACAGTTTTCTCAATGGCCATCTGCCCTAGTTGATCCTCTGCATTTCCAAATCCAGACTCTAACTTGAGCCTAAATCTGAGAACTTCCTTTGACTCAGGCTTGAGATTCTGACAATAGATTTGTCTCTGGCTGGTATCTCCTCTACTTCTGATCCTAACTAACTGGCTTCTCTTTTTTTCTTGTGACTCTCACTTTGTCAGCTCACTGTTTTGAATGATGCAGAAAAAGTTTGCTGACCCCTGACTGATAGAAAAATGAAGCAAGCTTTCACATCACTAAAGTATATCTTAAATACAAATGAAATAGCTTTCCTTTGCAGCTTTCTGGAAAATATTGGGGTCAGGGAGGTGAAGGGGGAGACTGATAAGCCTAGGTCAATAAAACAGAAATCTTGAGGTTTTTCCTTTAGACCTTACGTGCAAAACCAAATAAGGAATTTGGGCTCAGGATGCAAGAAGTGAGTTCTGTGAGCAAATATCTTCATTTGGCGCATTTTGTTGGGGCTTCTTGAAAACCAGGAAGTTTTCAGTGCCAAGCTGATCCCTCAAGGGATCCTGGGAAATAGCCTGCTTGTCTCCTTAACCTGACAGCCAGTGTTCACTCTAACATTCAAAGTGAAGAGCAGGGAGCGTGTTGGCAAGACTTCCCAATTGATGTCTCTGGGTTTTGGCACCAAGAAGACTTTATTAGGAACCCTTTCTGCTCACTCTTCTTAGGCTTTTCTTTACTTACAGTCTGTGGGGTCACAAAGTCCAACATGACCAAGCGACTTTAAAACCCTAGAGTTCATTCAGCATTAGCTTTCTCCCTCTGATTGCTCCCTGATGTTCTCACACACAGAGGAAGTAATGCTTTTCCTGTTTCTTTCTATTCTGTGGTTCTCCCTTCTTACCTTTTTTTAATCTTGCATGTGGGTCAACTGCCTTCCATAGTCAACTCCTGGAAAAGGTTTGTGGGGACTTTTTTTTTTTTTGCCTTCCCTTCTCCACAATTGGAAAATATGAGGCAGATCCTGTTTATGTATGCTGTAACCTCAAAAGGAGCTGATATGCTGCTGTCATTAAAGAAGAATCCAGAGCTGTTTATCCTGCAGAAGAGTAACAGAGCTCAAAATTGGAAAGCCCCCCTGGGCCCTCCAGGCCAGCTCTGGCGAGCTCTCTGCTGCTCTCCCAGGACTGTTCCAAAACATAAGGCAAAGACTTCTGCTACTGAATCTGCCTCCGGCCCTCCAGGAACAGACAAGATTTCAGACTTGTGCCTTTATAAGAAATCAAGGGTCTTCTTCCTTTGTATGAATATGTTCTTTGAGATCTGTTTTCTGGAGGCCTTTTGTACTCTAAAATGTAACTTGAATCCATAATCTTCCTTCCACTATTTTCTCTATAGATCTTTCTATCGTGTTACAGAAATCTTTTCGTAAGTCCATTTTATAGTCAGTAAGTTTGGCAAATTGTAGTACAGTGAGCTTTCTTTTTTTCTGAAAACTAATAAAAACTGTGCCTTTAGTAATACATCTTTCTTTTAAAGTTCAGTTTCCAGTTTTTTTAAATCATCTCATTTTCTATGCATGTCAAACATAAGGTCTCTTTGATAATAAGCGGTTTTTTAAATAACGCTATGTTAACCTATTGTATTTTTCATAATTTATGTTATTGATCAATATTACTTCATTTTGTTTGTTTTGGTTTGCCTTGGGGGCAGACCCAGACTCCCGTTACAGGATTAGAAACTGTCAAACAAGAAACGGCCAACCTGGAAATACTCCTTGGCCAACTCTTCCTTCTGATGCCATGGCAGTGCAGCACGATCACTTTTCAAATAACAGGCCCCTAAAGAGATGGGAGAACTATCAAGGACATGCCAATCGCTGCCACAGAAATAGTAACAGGGATAAGCCACAATCTGCGTCTTATCCCTATGACCTTCACCCCATAGGAGCAAAAGGTGTGTGATTATAAGGCAGTGTTTTTTTGTTTTTTCTAAGTTCTCTTTCCATGGAAGCTTTATTACACTTTAATTTTTTTTTTCTTGGGAAGTTAAAAGTAATATAAATCAGAGAATCTAGAAGGTAGTAGAATTCTAAAACCGTCATGCGATTATGGGAACAGGAAGATGGGAGGTTTGATTTAATTTCTTTAAAATTTTGGCCAGTAGTTCTTGAGTTGTAGGAACAAGTCTGTGAGAATTGAAAAGCTATAAGAAAAATATTTGAATACAGCACATCATCTGGTTCTGTCTTTGTGTGTTTTACATGGCACTCTGTATTTAGAAATAATTTAGGATTGGAAAAGAGGTCCTCATAGTACCACCCCTGTGAGGTAGCCCATCTCATGTCTATCTCTTTCAGCATAACTTGGACAAGGCCCAGAGGATTAAGCCAAAACCCAAACCTATTTATTAACCTCAGGTTCCTTTTAGGGCCAACTTCCCTCAGATGTTTTTCTTCTAAGTGTGTGTTTTGGTGAGGGGTAGGGGGAGTTAGTTGTGGAGTGAATGGAAGGCCTTTCTGTTCAGATTGTGATTTAACTTCACCCATGTAGATATTATGTCATCTTCATCAGAGACTCTTTGTGATTCCTGCTCCTGCCTGTCTGAGTTTTTCCTTTCTGCCTCCTACCCCAATCTTTGTTCTCTATTTTCTTTCATCTTCCTTCCCTTATTATTTGAAGCAACATCTAGAATATGAATTATGAATTATATTTTCAGAAAATTGCATAATATGATAATAAAGACAAGTTACAGATTCAGGAAAGTTTCACCTCCAAGTGGTGGTAACAACCTTGGACCAGGAACCAGGACTCACTGGTGCCTGACCTTGGGCAGCTTACATGTCTGGGTCTCAGTTTCCTTATTTATAGGAAGAGACCCTTAAGCACTGCAAGCTTTTCAAGGCAATCCTTCAGTATTAGGATCCAGGAGCGCTGAGCAGGAGCTGAGAAAATCATTTTTAACAGGTTCCCCAGGCAGTTCTGAATTAGGTGTCCCTCAGACTTTGCCTTGAAGACAACAATTTCTCTAAAATTTTGTGATCCTGGGTCTTCTTTCAACTTCATGGCTTTGTGCAAGTCTGCTGCTTCCTATAAACTCACTATTTTGTCTGCCATATGTATAACTAAAAAATATATTTATTATCTTATCTGGAAAACCCTTAAAATGTAAATAACAACTTTTATCAGAGTTAAATACCCCTTTTGGTCATTACTCATCAGAGTTTTGTCTGATTTGTTTGCCCTTTCATCATAAGCTTTGTTGTTGTTTTGTCACTAAGTCTGTCCGACTCTTGCAACTCCATGGAGTCCGCCAGGTTCTTCTGTCCATGGGGTTCCCAGGCAAGAATACTGGAGTGGGTTGCCATTTCCTTCTCCAGGGGATCTTTCCAACCCAGGGATCGAACCCATATCTCCTGCATTGGCAGGCAAATTCTTTACCACTGAGGCACCAGGGAAACTCCATCATAGCTTATTTATATTAAAAAAAAAAAAAAAATCCCTCACATCTTTCAGACTCTTTCATCTTCCTGAAAGATTGTTTAAATCCAAAGCAGAAGTCCAAGTGCTCACACTCTTGTACCCAAGAACTGAGTTCTTTTACTAACTTCCCTCCCCCTGCCACCATCATCATTTGTTGAGGCCCTCTGATGGAAAGCTTGTTATAAACTTCATACTTTGCTATTTCCATTACACAGCAAAATCCTATCTCTTCTTTGGGTTATAATATCTATCTAGTTGTTCTTGACATATGTTTGAAGTTCCATCTACCCAGTGAATGTCAGTCTTCTGTGTTATTTTTTCCTTGATGCTTGTATTTCATTGCGTTTTTGCCAAACTGAACTCCGGGTGTACTTTACTGCCTATAATCTCCACAGGTCCATTAATATTATTTGGCCTCACCTCTGTCTCCTCTGGGCTTCCCTCAGCTGGTAAAGAATCCGCCTGCAGTGTGGGAGACCTGGGTTCGATCCCTGGGTTGGGAAGATTCCCTGGAGAAGGGAAAGACTACCTGCTCCAGTATTCTGGCCTGGAGAATTCCATGGACTGTGTAGTCCATGGGGTCGCAGAGTCGGACACGACAGAGCAACTTTCACTTCAATTCTGTCTCCTTTGCCATCTCTACATTTAGTGCCATCTGAGAGACTTAATATTGTAGCATCCACTCAAGCTTCCAGGTCATCAGTAAAGTTATTAGTGAAACTGTTACACAGCTTGGACATCATACAGACTCAGTGTTTTACATCTCTGCTATTGTTTCTTGCCCAGCATTTTGTCCTGTACAGTTAAGAATAAAATCCAAAGGGTACTCTTCAGATTACACATCAGACAGGAGATGCCTCTTTCAGGAATATCCTTTGCTGTCCATAAGAGAAATCAACACCCTCATTCACATAGGCCTCTCAGTACAAGGCTGACCAGTGCATGCTTGCGTAAGCTTGTTTGCCAATTCTGGTTAGGCCTCCCAATATCACAGATAGCTGTGTTTTGAAATCTGGGCCCTTTGAAAGAAGAGTAGATGTTGGAAAAG
>SJYT01042886.1:607096-621970 GCA_006410635.1 Cephalophus harveyi | reverse complement strand
AGCCTGAGCCGGTGAGGGGGCCGGGGCTGTGGGGGTCGCGGGGGCTGGAGTTCTGGAATCTCGCTCCCGAGGAGCCGAGGACTCAAGGCTCCTGGTTTGTCAGGAGAGGGAGACCAGGAGACCCGACTCTCCGATCCCTGGGTGAGGCGGCAGGGGCACGGCTCCCTTACACAGGGGGGTCAGAGCTGAGACTACGGGGCTCCAGAAAGGACAGAGCGGAACCCAGCTCCGGAGTCCGCGAAGCAGATGGTGATCGGGTCGCTCTAAAGTGGTCCAAGGGGATAGTTGGGGGCGGGTGGGAAAGTACAAGGCTCGACACCTGGATAGCAGGGAGACGCCGGTAGGGGGCATACTAGGACCCGGACTCAAATTCCGGTCCCGCCTCTTGGGGCGTGACGCCCTAGGAGCCACGAACCCCGCCCCTAGAAGCTCCAGGCCCCGCCTCTGGAATGTTCAGTCCCATCCTTTGAACTCTCAGGCCCCGCCTCCGGAGCGCTCGCCGGAGCTTTCGGGCGTGAAGCGCCGGCCCCCTGGGCCACGCCCCCAACTCCTCCGTAACCCCAGGCCCCGCCCACCCGACGGGAATTCTCAGCGGCCATGGGGACGCGGAGCAGCCCGGACCTGGGGACCCCACCGGCGGCGGTCCCGGAGTGCGACACAGAGGTCCGATCTCGAGGGGCCTCCAAGCCCCGGGGGCACCCCAAAGACTCCCGCGAGCGGGAGGCGCCCGAGGCCCCGGCAGAGCTTCCGAGCGGCCAAGGAGCTGAGCAGCAGGCGAAGGAAGAGGAAGAAGTGGGAGAAGGCAGCAGCACGGAAAGCAGCCACGATGCGGTGAGGGACCCGGGGGGCGAGAGTCACTGGGTAGGGGGGACCAGAGGAGCAGACCCAAGCGGGTGACAGAGACACAGAGAGCCAGGAATAGGGAGACCAGATAGAGACCGAGAGACGGGGAAACTGGGAGACAAAGATCCAAAGGAGTTAAGGGACACTGCGAGAGCAGAGACAAGAGACTCAGAGTTGAGGATAGATACAGACAGAAACCCAGAAACAATGATGCTCAGAGAAACAGAAAGAGAGACAGAGAAACCTTGAGACAGGGAGATACGCCGAGGGAGAAAGAAACATAGCCATTTAGAGACAGAAGACATACTGAATCAGGAAGATGAAGCCCAGAGAAAAGGGGGAAAGACTCAGAGACCCGGGGAGAGAGAAAGGGATGCAGAATCTTCGAAGACGTGAGGCCAAGACAATGGGAAACAGCATCCTTGAGTCAGCGTTGTGCCCCGTCCCCGGACTGCGAGTCCCTGAGCCACCTCCTGGGGCCGAGCGGTCATCAGACCTGCACCCTCCCCGCCTCGGATAAAAGAGCTTGGTGGCTGAGGGTCGCTAACTCAGACTCCCACCCCCATCCCCCGCCCCAGGGACCTATTTAGTGACAGCAGGGGGCGAGTCCTCCCCAGCTGACTAGCCCTCTTCAACCGCAGGCGGAGGCTCCGTCTCCAGTTCAGACCCCGGCCACGCCCCCCGCACCAGCTCTGTCTGGAGAAGGGGTGCGAGGGGCGGCGCGGCGGCTTCGCGCGCAGCAGCTGGAGGCACTGACTCGCGTGGCTTTGATGGAGCAGCGAGTGAAAGAGCTACAGCGTCAGAGGAAGGAACTGAGGATCGAGGTGAGGCTGCAGACCCCTTGGGAAGTCTGGCCCCAACTCGTGGGGAACCCCGTCAGGCCAGGCTCCCAGGCCTTTACAACCATGGGAGCCGAGTCTCAGGCCTCCTGCTCCATACTCTCTTCGAATCCAGGAGTTCGGATTCTCAGGTCCTTCGCTCAGACCCAAGCAGGCGTCCGCGCGCCACCACCCCTTCCTTACTCTCAGACCCAGGCCTCTGGGTCCCAGCTCTTGCCTTCTCTCTGCAGATGGAGGTGGAGGTGGCCCTGCTGCGGGGTGAGCTGGCTGGGGAGCGAGTGGCCGCTCGGCGGGAGGAGGAGCAGCTTCGCGAGCTGCTAGGGCAGCAGGTGGACTCAGAGAAGGGCGGCCAGGAGCAGCGGGAACAGGTGTGTTTGCCCGGCTGGATCTTCATCGTCGGTTCTCTTCCTTGTTGGACTGACATTCCTGGGTGCTCCTGGGACCTGGGGCCGGAGTTACACCCCCTGTTGCCCAGTCCATGATACTGGGGCCGGAGGTGGGCAGCGGCGGGGACCTATGCCTCTCTGTGTCCCTCCTCCCTCCCTCCTCTATGACTTTGGGGCCTGACTCACTGGGGCGTTTCCCATCTCTCTTTGCTCTCTAAATGTCATTTTGTGAAAAATGTCAAACCAACAAAAAATAGACTGTTGCCATGTGGTGTACTCCCCAGTTCAGCTGCGATGAATCCTCCATTCCTGTTTCATGTCCTCCAGTTGGCTTCCCTGTCCCTAGATTTGAAATCCAGTACCAGACATCACGTTGACGATGAATAGTTAAGAACTCTTTTAAGAAAACATCGCCCCTATGTCATTATCACATCTGAAGAATTACTATCTCATCTCCAGTCCATTTCCATGGGTCCCAGACTGTCTCAAAAACAATGGCTAACAGTTGACTGTTTGAATCGGGTTCCCCACAGGCCAGTATACTGTAATGGGTTGCAATGCCTTGCCTGTGTTGTTTCTCCTCCAATGGTCCCTGCCTACTGTTTTTTCCCCCAAACTCTTTGTTGAAGAAACCAAGTCCTCTGTCCCGTGGTCAGTATGTGACCAGTTGCACGCTGGGGGTGTCCTTTATCTCATTTCGCTTCCTGGAAGCCGGTGGTTGATTAAATGTATAAGATGGATCAGATTCAGATGTGCTGTGGTGCATTTGGGGCACTGGGCCAGGGGGATGTTCTCTCTGGTTCTCCAGACCTCAGTGAGGTCACTCTGATCCCTTCCTAATAGTTATTTACCTAAAGGCTTTAACATCCATTGGTGGTCATTGCTTGACCGGAGAGTGCTGCAGGTTGGAAAACGGTAACTTTGTAATTCTATCAGTCTCTCTCTTTGCCCTTTTCTTACATATTGGAATTTGGGGTTGGATCCTGAGTCTTCAGTTACCTCAAAGAGCCTGTATTTCTCCCAGCCCTGATTTCTCTCTCAAAATCTAGACCTATGTGTCCTGATTTCTAGGACATTGGTTCCTATATGCTCCTTCTTCCCCTAGGACCTGGGTTTCCAGACCCCAGCCCCTCCTCCCTCAGACCCAGGAATCCAGGTCCCCAGCCCCTCCTGCCTTGGATCCAGGAGTCTAGACCCCCAGCCCCTCCTCCCTCACACCCAAGGATCCATTTCCCCAGCCCCTCCTGCCTTAGATCCAGGAGTCTGGCCCCTTCTCATTCACCATATCCAGTGCTGACCTCAGCAACTCCCTTTTCCACACTGTCCCCATCTCACTGTCCCTCTGGTCACCAGGCCAGAGTCCTGAGCCTCGCTCTGCATGACTCCTTATCTCTCACCCCAAGCCTGTCAGTCTCCATGTCCTGTTCTTTATGCCCTCTAAATCTCTCTTGCTAGTTTATCTCCTTTATATCTGCCCTGCCTAGACCTCGGGCGAGGTCACATTCTTTTTTTTTTTTTGATTTTTTTATTATTTACTGATTTTTGGCTGGACCCGTTCTTCACTGCTGCGTGCAGGCTTTCTCAGTTGCGGTGAGCGGGGGCTACTCTCTGGTTGTCGTGCTGGGGCTTCTTGTTGCTGTGGCTTCTCTTGTTGCGGCACTTGGGCTCTAGAGTTCAGGCTTCAGTAGTTGGCCTGCGGCATGTGGGATCTCCCCAGACCAGGGATTGAACCCATGTTCCCTGCGTTGACAGGCAGATTCTTAACCACTGGACCACCAGGGAAGTCTAAGGTCTCATTCTTATTGCCCGGAGGACTCAGGAAGGAGCTGGTTTCAACCCCTCGAACCTATCTCCCAGAGGGATGGTTCCACACCCAGATCCTACCCCAGCCTTTCAATCTTGCCGTGACTCCCCACTGACCCCGGATACGTGTTCCTCAGCCTGGCGGTCCAAACCACACCCGAGCTCCATCTTGTCTGCCTTTCCACTGTCATCTCTCACCTGTATTCCCCATCTCTCCCCTCCATCCCACCTTCTTTCTTCTTGACTGCAGTCTGCCCTTATACTTCCTTTACTTTTCTGTTTTATTAAGTATTATTTTTATTTATTTATTTGGCTCTGCTGAGTCTTAGTTGGGGCACGTGGGATTTTCAATCTTCATTGTGGGATGCGGAATTTTTTAGTTGTGATATGCAAACTCTTGGGCTTCCCTGGTGGCTCAAGTGGTAATGAATCTGCCTGCAATGCAGGAGCCCCAGGAGAAACTGATTTGATCCCTGGGTCAGGGAGATCTCCTGGAAGAGGAAATGGCAACCTACTCCAGTATTCTTGCCTGGGAAATCCCATGGGCAGAGGAGCCTGGTGGGCTACAGTCCATGGGGCTGCAAAGAGTTGGACACGGCTGAAGCAGCTGAGCATGCAGCAGGCCTGCAAACCCTTCCTTGAGGCATGTGGGATCCAGTGTCCTGAGCAGGGATCAAACCCAGGGCCCCTACATTGGGAGCTCAGAGTCTTAGCCAGTGGACCACCAGGAAAGTCCCTCCTGTACTGTTCAACTTCCATTCATTTGCACCATGCTGTTCCCTCAGTCCAGAAAGCCCTTCCAGCCCTCTCCCGCTCCCCAGGTCTCAATGCTCCCTGGTTTTTGTGGCTCATCTTAAAATCTTCACATCCAGGAAGCCTAGGCTTACCCTGGTAGAAATTGTTCCCCCCATTCTGGTTCCCACAGAATCTGCATTTCGCTGCCCTGATTGTCCCAGGCTATAACTGGCTGTGTCCCCTGCTGGAGTACAGGGCCCAGGTCCGACCCCCTTCTGGGTCCCCAGCATCAATCACCAAGTCTGGATATGTTTAGCATTCATTCCCTCATTTGTTTCTTTTTTAAAACTTTATTGAATAATAGTTGATTTGCAGTGTTGTGTTAACTTCTGCTGTATAGCAAAGTGATTCAGTTTTATATATATATATATATATATATATATATTCTTCTTCTTTTTTTTTGCCATGCAGCTCAGCATGTGGGGTCTTAGTTCCCTGACCAGGGATCTAACCCATGGCCCCTGCAGTGGAAGTACACTGTCTTAACCACTGGACCAAAGGGAACACCCCTCATATTCTTTTCCATTACAATTTATCACAGGATATTGAATACAGTTCCCTGTGCTAACAAGTCTGTTCTCTATGACTGTAAGCTTGTTTGTTACATAGATTAGTTGATTTGTGTCAAATTTTAGATGGCACATATGATTATCATCCTATGGTATTTATCTTTGTCCTTCTGACTTACTTCACTTGGTATGCTAATCTCTAATTCCATCCATGTTGCTGCAAATGACGTTGTTTTGTTCTTTTTCATGGCCAAGTAATATTCCATTGTGTATGTGTACCACATCTTTATCCATTCATCTGTCTCCTCCTTCATTTCTTAAAAAGCTGTTTACTTGGTCTGCTCTGGGTGGGCCTGTACAGCATGAACCAGATAGACAGGCTCCCTGCCCTCATAGAGCCAACACCCCAGACTTGGAGAGGGGGGACTCCCCAGGTGAGAAGGAGCTTGAGATCTGGCTGGCCTTAGCCCCGGCTGGCCTGTTTCCCTCCCTGTGCTCAGGCCGAAGCTGAGAGCCTGGTTGCTGTTGATGCAGGAACAGAGGCGGCTGAGCCAGGAGCGGGATCGTGTGGAGGGTCTTCGCCAAAGACTCCAGGAGGCCCGGGAGCAGCTCGACTCGCAGCCTGAAGACCAGCATGAACGGCTTCTGCAGGGAATGCAGGAGGTGAGGGGACCCAGTATCCAGGCCACTCAGGACCTGCCATCCTGGCCCTCAGTCCCCTCCTCTCCCAGCCACCTAGGAGCTCAGGCCCCAGGCCCCTAACCCGCAGGACGCCGGGGTCTAGATCCGCAGCCCCTCCTCCCTCCTTGTCCAGGAGTCATGGCTCCAGCCCTCCACCCTCCTAGTTCTTAGAGGTCCAGGCCTCCAGTCCTTTTGTGTCCCCTCCACAGATCAGGGAACAGCTGGACGTGGCCCAGCGTGCCTACGAGGACCTGGAGTTCCAGCAGCTGGAGCGCGAGAGCCGGCAGGAGGAAGAAGATCGGGACAGCCCTGGGGCCGGAGCGCCAGACCGCAAGGTCCAGGAGCTCCAGGCCAGTGTGGCGCAGCACAGGGTGAGTCGGCCTGGGCTCGCCTGCCTCCCCCGCCGCTGCCCTCTGGCTCCTCCTCTTGCTTGTCTCGTCCCTTCTCTGTGCTGGTGTCCTCCCTGTATCATGTTCTTCACAACAGTCATGATGGTTTCGCTGATGTTTATTGAGCATTGACCAGGGGCCGGGCACCATCCTAAACATTTCATGAATCTGAAGTCATCGAATCCTTACAACAGTCCTGGGAGACGGGTCTTCATATCTTTTCCCGCATTTTCTAAATGAAGAAACTCAAGGTCAAGGTGCTCAAGTTATCTTTTCCAAGGTCACTTTGTTCCCAAAGGATTGAACTGGGATCTGAACCTGCTAGGTCTTCGCCACTACACTCCCCATGTCTCAGCCCTCATCTCAAACATTGCTCCCACCAGTCCTTTCTGGGAGCTTCACTTTCAAGGGTCTGAAAAGTCCTGTGGAAAAAGCCACAAGTTTGACTGTATTTTGGAGAAGGAAATGGCAACCCACTCCAGTACTCTTGCCTGGAGAATTCCATGGATGGGCTACAGTCCATGGGATTGCAAAGAGTTGGACACGACTGTGTGACTAACTTTCAGCTTTTGACTGTGTTTAATACAAAGGTTACCAGAGTTTCGGATTAGAAAGTTCCGATGTGGGTCTCCTTTCCCCACCTCTATTTCTGGACGTTTTCCCTGTCACTCTTTTTCCATTCCTGTCTCACGGGCTCTGTTTCTGTCTTGGCTTTTCTATTCTGTATCTTTTCCAGTTTGTCTCTTTGTCTTTCCCTTTCTCTCTGTTTTTAATATTTATTATTTAGTTGGCTGTGCTGGGTCTTAGTGGGGGCATGCAGGATCTTCGATCTTCATTGCAGCATGTAAGATCTTTTTAGCTTTGGCATGTGGGATCTAGTTCCCTGACCAGGGATCAAACCCGGGCCCCTTGCATTGCGAACCCAGCGTCTTAGCCATTCTACCACCAGGAAAGTCCTTCTCTCTCTCTGTTCTTGGCAATGTCGACTTTCTCTGGGTCTCTGTCTTTCTCAGCCTCTGGATATGGGAACCTCCACCTCTCCAGACCCCAGGTCTCTTCTAGGTCCTCAAAGGGGAGAAGGGCACTAGTGAAGGTCAACTCTGAGTCCCCCATGCCCTCCCAGGCATCCAGATGCCAGGGTCTCTGTTATGGGGTGGAGCAAACCCCAGGCTCTCAAGGAGGGCCTGGTTCTGTGGGTACCAGCTGGAGACCCGGGGGCAGCTGAGTAACCCGCGCCTTGGCGGGTGCCCCGCAGCGCCGGATCCAGGTCTTGGAGGAGCAGCTCAAGTCGCTGGGGGAGCAGATGGCCGCTGAGAGCCGGGGGCTGAGCCGGAAGAAGGAGGAGGCCCTTCAGGCCCTGACGCAGGTCAGTTCGCCGCCGCCACCTGTCTTACATCCCCACTTCCTGCTGGGGCATACCCTTGCCTCGCCTGCACCCCATATGTCCCCTGAGGTGTAGGAGTTGCTCATGTCTCGCCCTCCCCAGGAACGGAGCCGACTGCTCGAGCTTAACTGCCTTCAGGGAACCCCTGGCGGGGACTTCTCTGAGCCCAACCAGGCTCTCACCAAGGTATGGAGATTTCGTGTGCCTTTCAGCCCCCTCCTCCCTGAGACCCAGGAATCTAGGTCCCCCACCTCCATTCTCCCTTGGGATCCACCATTCTCAACCCCTAATCCCTTTTCCCCCTGGGCCTCAGGAGTGCAGACCTCCAGAGCCTCCTCAGAGAACCAGCAGTCTCTGCACACAAGTCCTCCTTCCCTGAGACCGCATTCCCACTCTCTTGGGGCCTTGAGCCTTTCCTTTTCCATCCAAGAAATGGGCTGGCTCTGGAGGCCTGGGCCAGAGCATCCTGGCGGCGGGCACCCATGCTCTGAAGGCCTGGGCCAGAGCATCCTGGCAGCAGCTCTCCACCCAACCCCTTCTCCTGCAGCTCCTCTTCACCCAGAAGACAGACCGCCAGTTGCTGGTTCTCCAGGATCCCACTGCCCACACGGCCGCCGCCACCTCTTCCTGCCTCTTCTCTGTTCACAGCTCCCTCCAGGTGCCCCCCCCAACAAATACCTCATCACCCGGGGGGTCTCGCTGGTCACCGTGGCTTTCTCTGCTGTGGGCATGGGGGAGAGAGGGAGGGAGAGGGGAAGCTGATCAAGCCACATTTTTAACTTTCACCAAGCTCCAGCTTTATTATTCTTTTTCTTTCTTCTGCCTAACATCTTACCTCTCCTCCCCTGGAGAAATGGAACCAGGCCTGCCCAGGTGTTAATTTTATTTAGTTTTAAAAAGATTTGTTTATTAATTTTTGGCTGCGCTGAGCCTCCGTGGCGGCACTCGGGCTTTTCTCTAGGTGCGGCGAGCAGGGCTAGCTTTCACTGCAGTGCCTGGGCTTCTCATCGCAGTAGCTTCTCTTGTTGTGGACCAAGGCCTCTAGGGTGCATGGCTTCGGCAGTTGTGGCACGTGGGCTCAGCTACTCCTTGGCATGTGGGATCTTCCCGGACCAGGGAACGAACCTGTGTCTCCTGCATTGGCTGGTGGATTCTTAACCACTAAATCACCAGGGAGGCCCCCAGATGTAAATTTTAAAAGCCACCCAACAGAGCATATTGATAATCAGTCCTCTCCCCAGCCCAATGAGCCCTGGCCCTCCTCCTCGGAACCGGGCAGCTATTTGTTTCTTTTTCTTTTTTAGTATTTGTATTTATTTATTTGGCTAAACCTGGTCTTAGCTGCAGCATGTAGGATCTAGTTCCCTGACCAGGGATCAAACCCGGGGCCCCCTGCATTGGGAGCGTGGAGTCTTAGCCAGTGGGCCACCAGGGAGGTCCTGGTAGCTATTTGTTTCTTCCAGATTTTTCTGAAAAATGGGGGTTCCAATTATGAATGGGTTAAAACATTTATTGAATATGTTGCTAGCAACTTTAAATGAAATAGAGTAGACGGTGGCAGCGTGCTGTGTCCGGAGGTAGGGCTGTTGTATGGATACAGGGTGAGCGCTTGTTCTATCATGTAAATGTTTTTTTCAAAAACATGTGTATTAGCTGCTAGTTGGCTTTTGTTTTTTTCTAGCTCAAGACTGTGGTGCAGATTTTTTCTTTCGATACATTTAGAGGTGCCTCTTCCTTTTCAATGGCTCTGTAATAATGATATAAACAGTAAGAATCATAAAGACTGCTAAAATTTGTGAAGCCTTTTTTTTTTTTTGGTGGAGTCTTTATAGCTGTCTCTTATACACATCTAGATGTGTATAAGAGACAGGGGCAGAGGAGCCTGGTGGGCTACAGTCCATGGGGCTGCAAAGAGTTGGACACGGCTGAAGCAGCTGAGCATGCAGCAGGCCTGCAAACCCTTCCTTGAGGCATGTGGGATCCAGTGTCAGTGGATTCACTCATTTAGTCGCTGCAACAACTCTACAAGCTGGATTCTTCTTATCGTTTTATAGGGAAGAAACTGAGGCAGCTGAGGTTTCTTAATCAGCTAGTATACAGCAAGGCTGGGATTTGAACTCAGCACTCTGCGTTCAGAGCCCATGCTCTGAACCACTCTGAGCTTCTGTGTGCACACAGTTGTGTGTGGACGCCTGGAGCTCCTCTCTCTGAGGATGGCAGATGGAGTTTTGTGCAGTTTAAGCAATGATGTTATGAAGATCCATGCCTGTCTGTCTTTGTACCCACAATACTAACATAATATTATTGTTGCTGTTATTAGTTGCACGGTCGTATCCAACTCCTTGTGACCCACGGACTGTAGCCCGCCAGGTTCCTCTGTCCATGGGATTTCCCAGGCAAGAATACTGGAGTGGGTTGCCATTTCCTTCTCCAGGGAATCTTCCTAACCCAGGGACTGAAAAAACTTGGGCCTCCTGCAGTGCAGGCAGATTCTTTACTGTCTGAGCCACCAGGGAAGCTCAAAAGTTAATATTAATAAATTAATTATATTGTATATTATAATATTTACCTGTTGATTATATTATCTTACATGCAACATATATTAATAATAATATAATAGTCATATATTATTAACTATTGTTAAAATAGTAATTGATATTAATATTTAAGAGCTTAATATAGGCCAGGATCTGCTCAAAGCCATCTTATCACTTTGAACCACATGGAATTACTGTTATTTGAGGGTGAAAGTCGCTCAGTTGTGTCCGACTCTTTGCGACCCCATCGATGCAAAGCCAGTTCCTTCTGACACAAAAATAAAATTTTATATTAGGTGCATATACAATTTCATACATATATAACATATATTATTGAATTATATATTCATGAAACATATAATTCCTGGCTCCTCTGTCCATGGAATTCTCCAGGCAAGAATACTGAAGTGGGTTACCATTCCCCTCTCCAGGGGATCTTCCTCATCCAGGCATCAAACCCCAGTCTCCCATACGTCAGGCTTCTTTACCGTCTGTGTCACCAGGAAAGCCCATTTGAAGGTGAGAAACAGTCAAATACTGACAGTTTGACATGCTTCAACTTAATATATTTTATATTAAAATTATATGTTTCTTGAATATATAATTCAATAATATATGTTATATATGTATGAAATTGCAAATGCACCTAATATAAAATTTTATTTTTTGGTCAGAAGAAACTGTAGCAGTGGGTCCTATTATTGTCCAGGTAAAGGGTTAGCAGAGCTTTTGTAATTTTCTAGGTGGAAGGCTGATAAAGGTGGATTGTCAGCTCTGTTGCCAGGCAACGAACATGCCTTTGGGTAAATATGACCCTTATAATTAAACTGCATATCTATAAAGACTTGGTGGGAAGCCTGGGCCATTCCTATGGAGTCCTTACCTGAGTTAGTGGCTTCTGTGGACACGGAGCCACTGAGGGCAGGTGGACCCTGTACCCACCGGCATGGACCCCACACCCACCTTGCATGCGGGTGTCACCAAGTGTCTGGCCCTTGGACGCTGGTGGCCGTGCCAGGCACCCTTCTGTGTGTTTTGCATGAGGTCAGTGTATGAATCTTTGCATCAGCTACGGCAGGGCGGCAGGACCTTGCTCACTTTACAGAGGGGGAGTTGCCCTGAGGAGAGCCGTGACTTGCTAAAGTCACACACCCAACTTAGTGGCAGAGCTCGGTGTGAACCAAAGCTGCCTGATTCCCCAGCCTGTACCTTTCAGAGATGAGGGTTTCTCAAGGAAACTTCAGAACCCAAGTGGGCACCTGGTTAACACGAGCTCATAGGCAGTGACGAGGGACCTCAGGGATGAGGGTGTATGTGCGTGCTTGCTAAGGTTGCTTCAGTTGTGTCTGACTTTGTTCAACCCTATGGACTGTAGCCTGCCAGGCTCCTCAGTCCATGGGATTCTCCAGGCAGAAATAACGGAGTGGGTTGCTATGGCCTCCTCCAGGGGATCGAACCTATATCTCCTGAGTCTCCTGCATTGCAGCCAGATTCTTTAACCCCTGAGCCACAGGGGAAGCCCCACAAAGAACACAGGGAGTCTTTGTTTACGCAGCCAGAGAAACAGTAGACAAGCAGATAAATGCAGGGATTAACAAATCACTCCCCCTTGCCCCTGCCCCTCTCTCCCTCCAAATCCTATTAAATCCTTCTCAAATCCCACCCCTTCTTTCCAGGATCATGTGATGCCTAAGAGTACTGACTCTGCTCAGATTCCAGTACCTGTTATGCCACTTCCTAGCTGGTTGACCTGAGATACAGCTCTGTGCCTCAGTTTACTTAGCTGCAAAATGGGAATAATAACAGCATTCATTGGCCAATGCATTAAAGTACTTGGTTTGATGTCTGGCACATAGCAGGTGCTTAGTAAATGTGGGCACCTGTTACTCTGATTATATAATGATTAATATTATATTTTTTAATGAGGGAAGACCAGCTTTTTTAAAAAAAATTCATTTTTGGCTGCATCGGGCTGGTTAGTTACAGTACGCGGGCTTCTCTCTAGTTGTGGCCTAAGGGCTTAGTTGCCCCGCAGCATGTGGGATCTTAGTTCTCCGACCAGGGATTGAATCCATGTCCCCCGTATTGGAAGGTGGATTCTTCACCATTGGACCACCAGGGCGGTCCTCGATTGATATTGTTATAATGATTATAATTCTTATTCCACCCACTGCCACCCTCATTTCTGGTTTTCGCGACCTTCTACCACGCTCCTCAGTGACTTTCTCCACCTTAGTTTTTGGCTCCCAAACAATAGCCAGAGTGATCTTCATCCCTCATACTTCAGCTCTTCCCCCCAGAAGCCTTCCATGGTTCCCCCAGGCTCCTTGGTGTGGCCTGACCCCTGCCCACCTCTCACCATCCCCCTCCCTGTACTGACTCTGTTCAGCTACAGGGGCACTGACCCCCCAGCACGCCATGCTGGCTCCTGCCTCGGGGCCTTTGCACTTGCCGATCCTGCCACCTGGAACACCCTTCGCCTCAGTCAACCCTGGCCAACTCTTATCCTTTGAGCCTCAGGGTCAGTGTCCAGAAGGCTGTTCCTGGTCTTCTAGTTGCAGGTGATCCTTTTTTATATTACCCTTTTATAACACTCTTTTGTAACACGCTCCACTCACAGCAATGTCAGATGATATGCATCTTGTATGATGACTCATTCAGTTCCTTGGGGCTTCCCAGGTGGTGCAGTGGTAAAGAATCTGCCTGCCAGTGCAGGAGATGCAAGAGACTTGGGTTCAACCCCTGGGTTGGGAAGATCCCCTGGAGTAGGAAATGGCAACCCACTCCTGTATTCTTGCCTGGAAAATTTCCACAGACAGAGGAGCCTGGGAGGCTACAGTCCATGGAGTTGCAAAGAGTCTGACACGACTGAACACACACACATATACACGTCACTCAGTCCCTACAGTGTCAGCTCCATGCAGAAAAGACTTGGAACTCTCTTGCCAGTGTGTGTTAGTAGCCTGCCAGGCTCCTCTGTCCATGGAATTCTCCCAGGCAAGAATATTGGAGTGGGTTGCCATTCCCTTCTCTAGGGAA
Organism: Cephalophus harveyi; assembly: GCA_006410635.1. Lineage (NCBI taxonomy): Eukaryota > Metazoa > Chordata > Mammalia > Artiodactyla > Bovidae > Cephalophus > Cephalophus harveyi. The sequence continues at coordinate 608,765 of SJYT01042886.1, read as the reverse complement.
CCTTCCCAGCCCAGGGATGGAACTCTGGTCTCCTGGGTTGGCAAGCAGATTCTTTATGGTCTGAGCCACCAGGAAAGACCAAGTCTCTCTTACCTACGTGCTTCCTCAGTGCCAACAATCTCTCAGCTGGGAAGTGCTGGGAATATCAGTTGAGGGAAGGGAATGGTGAAGAGCCACAGGAACTTGGGGCTCATTTTCATCTTTTTGAAGTGGTTTGAACCTTTCCTGACTCCCAGGGCTTCTAGAAGCTTAAATGGGTCTGTAGTGTGCCACAGACACTCTTGGGCAAAGACTGAGCACTTGGTAAATACTGGGTATTATTTTTATTTTTTTTAATCTTCTGAATGAAGCTGTGTGGCATGTAGAATCTTATTCTCAAACCAGGGATTAAACCTGCATTCCCTGTAGTGAAATTGTAGTCTTAACCACTAGACCGCCAGGGGTCTTGTAGTTTTGTGTTTGTGTGTGTGTGTGTGTGTGTGTGTGCTTAGTTGTGCCCAGCTCTTTGCGACCCCATGGACTGTAGCCCGCCACGCTCCTCTGTTCTTAGAATTTTCCAGGTCATAATACTGGAGTGGGTTGCCATTTCCTATTCCAGGAGGTCTTCGGGACTCAGGGATCAAACCCCCGTCTCCTACATTGACAGGCAGGTTCTTAACCACTGAGCCACCTGGGAAGCCCAGTAGTCCCATGGTTACTATTTTAAAAAATGTTTTAAAATAATACAGACATAGAGAATCACATCGAGCACACGCACAGCTTAATGATTATTAATGGGAACACTCGGGTGAAGGCCCCAGGTGTCAGGTCACAACATACCCCCGCTTAATGGTGACCCCTATCGGTCTCCCGGAGAATAACCACTAGCCTGACGTTTATCCTGACGTAGAAAAGGCAGAGGAACCAGAGATCAAATTGCCAACATCCGCTGGATCATGGAAAAAGCAAGAGAGTTCCAGAAAAACATCTACTTCTGCTTTATTGACTATGCCAAAGCCTTTGACTGTGTGGATCACAATAAACTGTGGAAAATTCTTCAAGAGATGGGAATACCAGACCACCTAACCTGCCTCTTGAGAAATCTGTATGCAGGTCAGTAAGCAACAGTTAGAACTGGACATGGAACAACAGACTGGTTCCAAATAGGAAAAGGAGTCCGTCAAGGCTGTATATTGTCACCCTGCTTATTTAACTTCTATGCAGAGTACATCATGAGAAACGCTGGACTGGAAGAAACACAAGCTGGAATCCAGATTGCCGGGAGAAATATCAATAACCTCAGATATGCAGATGACACCACCCTTATGGCAGAAAGTGAAGAGGAGCTAAAAAACCTCTTGATGAAAGTGAAAGAGGAGAGTGAAAAAGTTGGCTTAAAGCTCAACATTCAGAAAACGAAGATCATGGCATCCGGTCTCATCACTTCATGGGAAATAGATGGGGAAACAGTGGAAACAGTGTCAGACTTTATTTTTTTGGGCTCCAAAATCACTGCAAATGGTGACTGCAGCCATGAAATTAGAAGGCGCTTACTCCTTGGAAGAAAAGTATGTCCAACCTAGATAGCATTTTCAAAAGCAGAGACATTACTTTGCCGACTAAGGTCCGTCTAGTCAAGGCTATGGTTTTTCCTGTGGTCATGTATGGATGTGAGAGTTGGACTGTGAAG
>SJYT01042886.1:549591-606462 GCA_006410635.1 Cephalophus harveyi | reverse complement strand
ATCCAACCAGTCCATTCTGAAGGAGATCAGCCCTGGGATTTCTTTGGAAGGAATGATGCTAAAGCTGAAACTCCAGTACTTTGGCCACCTCATGCGAAGAGTTGACTCATTGGAAAAGACTCTGATGCTGGGAGGGATTTGGGGCAGGAGGAGAAGGGGACGACCGAGGATGAGATGGCTGGATGGCATCACTGACTCGATGGACGCGAGTCTGAGTGAACTCTGAGAGATGGTGATGAACAGGGGGGCCTGGCGTGCTGCGATTCATGGGGTCGCAGAGAGTCGGACACGACTGAGTGACTGTACTGAACTGAACTGAACTGACATTGAAAGTTCCATCAGTTCAGTGTCTATCACTAAACGCTATAGTTTAAACTTTGTGTGTGTGTGGCTACTGGCTTCCTTGGGGGCTCAGACAATAAAGAATCCGCCTGTAATGAGGGGGACCTGGGTCCGATCACTGGGTTGGGAAAATCCCCTGGAGGAGGGCATGGCAACCCACTCCGGTATTCTTGCCTGGAGAATCCCCATGGACAGAGGAGCCTGGTGGGCTACAGTCCATGGCGTCTCAGAGAGTCGAATAAGACTGAGCGACTAAGCACAGCGCATCTCTTTTAAATCTCCTAGAATCCACAGAGAAGGCAATGGCAACCCACTCCAGTACTCTTGCCTGGGAAATCTCATGGACAGAGGAGCCTGGTAGGCTGCAGTCCATGGGTCGCAAAGAGTCGAAGAGTCGGACACGACTGAGCGACTTCACTTTCACTTTTCACTTTCGTGCACTGGAGAGGGAAATGACAAACCACTCCAGTAGGACACGACTGACGCAACTTAGCAGCAGCAGAAGCAGCGGAATCGACAGACTCCCATTTCTTTTATTGCCCCTCTTGAAATTTGTTTGGTGAAGAAACCAGGCAGTTGCTCTGTTGCAGGCAGGGTTTGCTGATTGCATCTATGGGGGTCAACACCACCTTGCTCTGCCTCTTTATTTCCTGTTAAGTTGGATGTGGGAGGCTGAGCAGTTGCCTGATCGGCATTTTGGCGAGTCATCCTGGGAGCATGTGTCTCTTTTTTTGTGGCATCCATTGATTGATTACCTGGAGGTCATGAGTGGGAAAATTCCATCTGTCATTATGTCATTTATTTTTATTGTTTTTTGTTTTCTTTAATGTAGTTAAAGAAATCTTAAAAAAAGCAGTTATTATTTTGGGGCTGCCCGCTCCGCATGTAGGGTCTTAGTTCCCTGACCAGAAATGGAAACTGCACCCCCTGCTTTGGAAGTACAGAGTCTTAACCACTGGACTGCCAGGGAAGTCCTCCTTCTTCGTTTATTGATTGACAATTTTTTCTAAAGAGGGACTTGCCTTTATTGATTATTTGGTTACCCAGGGATATGGTTTTTGTAGGAAAAGAAAGTGCTTGACGATTTCACTTCATTCACCTACCTTCAAAATAAAGAGTTGGTTCTTTTGGTGACCAATTCGGTTTTTCTTTGAATTACATATATTTGATGAGTTAAGATCTTTAGCAGTGAGTATACATATTGATGGGCTTCCCTGGTTGCTCCTTGGTAAAGAATCTGCCGGAAATGCTGGAGATGCAGGAGACTTGGGTTTGATCCCTGGGCCAGGAGGAGGGCCTGGCAACTCACTCTAGTATTCTTGCCTGGAGAATCCCATGGGCAGAGGAGCTGGTGGCCACAGACCACGCGGTTGCAAAAGAGTCTTATTCGACTGAAGCAGCTTGGCATGCACGAGATGTGTTGGTGCTCAAATTATACAACTTATTTATTCTTATTATCTTTTGTTATCCAAGCAGAGTTTTTGCTGTTTTTTTTTTTTTTAAAGAAATGATTTTAGTTTGCTTTCTTTGTTACTCTCAAATAAGTTTATTTTCATTTGGGGGGTAGTTTTTTTGTTATTTTATTTTGAAATGATTTAAGACTTACAGGAAAATTACAGGAAGAACAGAAAGAATACCTGTCACCCAGATTGTGTGACTAACATTTTACCACATTTGGCATTTGCTTTATCATTCTCTGTCTGTACATACACACCCACATGTACACACACAGTTTATTCTTCTTTTCTGAAGCATGATTCCCCTTTACCCCTAAATGCTTCTACTTTTTATCATCTGAGGTCAAGGCCATTCCCAGACGCAACCACAGTACAGCAGTCACATTCAGGAAGCTAACATTGAGACAATACTATTCAAGTCCACAAATGCTATTCATGTATAAATTATCTAATTTTGGCTGTGCTGGGCCTTCGTTGCTGCTCTTGGTTTTCTCTAGCCGTGGTGAGGGGGTTGCTCTGGAGCTGAGGTCTTCTCGTTGCAGTGGCTTCTCTTGCAGCAGAGCCCGGGCTCTGGGGCGCATGGGCTTCAGTAGCTGTGGCAGGGGGCTCGGTAGTTGCAGCTCCCGGACTCTGGATCTCAGTGACTGGCACACAGGCTTAGTTGCTCCCTGGCATGTGGGGTCTTCCTGGACCAGGGCTGGAACCCATGCCTCCTGCATTATTAGCAGGCAGAGTCTTTACCACTGAGCCACCAGGCAAGCTCTTGTTTTTCATATTTTTGTCAGTTGTCCCACAAATGTTTTTTTGTTAGCAAAAAACAACAACAAAAAAATTGTTTTTTCTGGTCCAGGAACACAGGTTACACTTGGTTGTCATGTTTATTTTATTATTTTAAAAAAGAACATTCCTCTTGTTCTGAGTTCAAAGGGAGGACATTCAGAGAAAAGATCTTTCTTGCCGCTGTTTCCATCCACTCAATTCACCTCCCAGGGGTAGCCAGGGTTACCAGTGTCTCCTGTCTTTCCAGAGATGTACTGTATTTTTTAAAAAGTATTTATTTTTACTTATTTGGGCTTCCCTGATACTCAGCTGGTAAAGAATCTGCCTGCAAGGCGGGAGACCTGGGTTTGATCCCTGGGTTGGGAAGATACCCTGGAGAAGGGAAAGGCTACCCACTCCGGTATTCTGGCCTGGAGAATTCCATGGACTGTATAGTCAATGGGGTTGCAAAGAGTCGAACATGACTGAACGACTTTCATTGTACATTGGATATTTACTTATTTGACGATGCTGGCCTTAGTTGCCACATTTGGGATCAGGTTCCCTGACCAGGGATGGAACCCGGGCCCCCTCCATTGGGAGGTCAGAGTCTTAGCCACTGGACCACCAGGGAAGTCCCAATACTCTGTACTGAAACAGTCAGGCATGTATACACTCTATACACTCTCCCCCTCTTTTTATGGGTAGGTGGTATCCTCTTTGCACTCTCTGTACTTGCTTATACCTTAAACATTATTTTCTAGCTGATATAAACAGCATCCTTTGCCTTTTATCTGCTTTGGGATTTTCCTCCATTTGGATGATCTCAGGTTTATCAAGCCTGTCTCCTTTTGATGGACACTTAGGTGGTCTCCTAGGTGATCTCTTCCTTACTTAGGTAGGGAATCTGCCTGCAATGCAGGAGATGCAAGAGACTCAGGTTTGACTTCTGGGTTGGGAAGATCCCCTGGAGAAGGGAATGGCTACCCACTCCAGGATTCTTGCATGGGAAATCCCATGGACAGAGGAGCCTGGTGGGCTCCAGTCCATGGGGTTGCAAAGAGTTGGACACAACTGAGCGACTAACACTAACTAACTGACTAGGGTGGTCTCCAGGCATCTGTGGGAATTAACCTTGAACTCAGGTCATTTTGCACATGTCTGAGTGTACCCACAAGATACAGTCCTAGAAATGGAGTTGGGGCTCAAAAGGCTTATACATTTGTCATTTTGATTTTATTTCCTTTCTTTTTTAAAATTCATTTTATTTTTCTTTTTTCCCATTTTTATTTTTTAAAAAGAGCCAAACGGACCTCCATAACTTTTTTCCAATAAAACAGCCCTCAGCCTTGTGGGCGGAGAAGGCAATGGCACTCCACTCCAGTGTTCTTGCCTGGAAAATCCCATGGACGGTAGAGCCTGGTGGGCTGCAGTCCATGGGGTCGCACAGAGTCAGACACGACTGAAGCAACTTAGCAGCAGCAGCAGCAGCCTTATGGGAGAACGTCTGGGTTTCCCACATCTCCACCAATATAGTGGGCTTTGAAAAAAAACAGTTTTATGTAGATCTATAATTCACCTACTCTACAATTCACGCATTAAGTGTTTTTCAGTGGTTTTCAGTGTAGTCATAGAGTTGTGCAAACATTACCATCAGCAATTTTAGAGAATATTCAGGAGAGAATGATCACCCACTCCAGTGTTCTCGCCTGGAGAATCCCCGTGGACAGAGGAGCCTGGCAGGCAGCAGTCCATGAGTTTGCAAGGAGTCGGACACGACTGAAGTGACTTAGCACGCATGTACAAAGAAACCCTGTACCCTTGAGCCATCACCCCTCAATTCCCCTCTCCTCCCAGCCCCTGGCAACCACTGTCTCTCTGGATTTGACCATTCTGATCAGTACACTGTGTGGTCCTTTGTGACTACTGCATTCACTCAGCATTGTGTTTACAGTGGCTTTCTGATCTGTGCCAATGAGATGGTGGTTTCTTTTTTTGAAAAAAATATTTATTTGTTTGACTGCACCAGGTTGCTCGGGGATCTTCAGTCTTCACTGGGGCATGCAGGATCTTTAGTTGCCACCTGCAAACTCTTAGTTGCGGCATGTGGGATCTAGTTCCCTGACCAGGGATCGAACCCCGGCCCCTTGCATGGGGAGATCGAAGTCTCACCCTTGGACCACCCGGGCAGTCTCAAGACGGTGGTTTTCCTTGGCGGTTCTCCGATCTAATGGTGGAGACTGAGCATCTTTTCCTGTGTGCCTGGGCCCTGTGTGTTTCAGGGCTCCATTGGGCTCCAGAGGACTGGAAGCCTGTCCCGGAAGAGGGGAGAGAGAGCCAGTCAGAGAGGATGTCCCCGGCCTCTGTCGCTCCATTGTACTGGTGAGTACCAACTTCACACCACGTACCCTCTTTTCCCATCACTACTCTCCCTGCACACAAGATGGAGAAACCTGGATGCCCCCGTTGGGGGAGAGAGGGAGAGGCTTAGATCAGGAAGCATCCCAGTCCATTGCCCCGGCCCTTCTCCCCACAGGATCCCTGGAGGCCTCGGCCCTCCCACCTGAAGCTGGAGACTCCGGGAGACACCCTCTCTATCAGCTGCTAAACTGCGGCCCCGGGAATAGGTGAGATGTCAGGGACAAGGTGGGAAGATGGGGGGCAGAGACTGGGCTCTTTTCACCGGCCCCGCCTCTCTTTCCTGCTCCCAGCTGCAGGGCCCTCTACCCAGACATCGCCCGAATGGAGCGGCTCCTTCAGCAGGCCGTGGCGGAGAGGGAGCGGCTGCTGCAGGCCAGGGTGAGACGCAGCCCCTCCTCCCCCGGACCCAGGCGTCCAGACCCCCAGCCCCTCCTCCCCCAGACCCAGGAACGCAGTACATTTCCCCCGCTTCTTATTGGTTTGCAGTCTCATGACACTTTCTTTCTGCACCCACAGGAAGGGACAAGAAGAAGCAAGGAAGGTCCCTCAGGCCCCCCTGTACCTGCCATCATGGTGAGTCTCGCCCCTGCCCTCACTTCCCCTGGCCTCTGCCCTTTGACATCTCACCCTCTCCTTTCCTCCAAAAAGTGTCCTGGGCTTGGCAAGGGAAGGGGAACTCTGCAGACCTAGTTTCTGTTCCCATCAGGGTCACCTGAATCCATGGTATGTGACACGCTCAGTTCTCTGTGCCTCGGTTTCTTCTGTAAGTGGGTGCCGGTGTCAGCAGTTACTGCAGTATGAGGGTAACCACAAGCTAGGGCTTTTAAATAGCATTTAAAATTTTGTTTTATTTGTTTGATTCTTAAAAAAAAATAAAAACAACCTTTTTACTTAAGAAATATTCAAACATATTGTTCAAAGGTTGACTAGATTAATAACCTCCCATGTGCCCACCATGCAGCTCATGACCATTGTTTCGCTGGTCAGTCGTGTCCTGCTCTTTCGTGACCACGTGGACTATAGCCCGCCAGGCTCCTCTGCCCGTGGGATTCTCCAGGCAAGAATCCAGCAGTGAGTTGCCATTTCCTTCTCCAGTGGATCTTCCCGACACAGGGATTGAACCCGCGACTCCTGCATTTGCAGGCAGGTTCTTTACCACTGAGCTACCAGGGAAGCCCTCCATGTTGCTCCACTGGTTATCAATATTGAATATTATTTTACTTACTGACTTTGTTGTTCTGGACCCGCACCTACTTCCCATTCTGCAGTATAATATTTTAAAGCCAATTCCACATAGTTTATCATTCCCTCCATGCATCACTATGTACCTACTATATATCTATCTATATATATATTAACATAAGTTCCACCATCATAGCTTATGAAATTATTGCTAATTCTGTAGCATTCTAATACATGGTCCATATTAACATTTGGTGAGCACTTCCTCGGTGAGAAGCCTCAGTTGCCTCCTCTGTGAAATGGGGACAATAATGGGCTGTTTTGGAGAGGCAGGGAGGTGATCACTTGGCACGGTGCTGGCCGCAGAGCGGACCTTCAGCACATGGTGATCACTTAGTGTTACTGTGTGGAGTTGGCAGGATGACCCAGTGGGGGCCCTTTTAACCACCCCTTCCCCTCCTGTGCATTCCCCAGCTCCTCCCCCCACCCCCTCCTCACTCTTCCTTGTCTCCATGCAACTCGTCTCACCTCTGTTCTCATCCTTTCTTGCTTTGGCCTTACTTCAATGTTCTCAGCCCTCAGTACTCATAGTGTGGTCCATGGACCAGCAGCATTGGATCCTTGAACTTCATTCCCCTCCAGACCCCCACCCTGGAATGACTGAATCTCAGTCTGCATTTTAACAAAATCCCTAATTGTCTCCAAATTGTCTCCAAAATAGATTTTGATAGTTGGTTATTCAAATCTGGATCCAAACAAAGCACACACAGTGCCTTTAGTAAAAATGTCTTAAATCTCTGAGATTGAGTCCTCCCTGCCTGCTTAAAAAAAAAAAAAGTGCCATTTATTGGATGGAAAAGTCATTTATCTTGTAGAATTTCTCCCACTCTGAGTTTAGCTGACAGCTCCTCATTAAGTTTTTATTTCTACCTATACTAAGAATATGAATTTTTTTTGTTACAACATACACCTTATTTATTTTTGTGGCCTCCCCGTGTGGCCTGTGGGATTTTAGTTCCCCAGCCAGGTACTGAACCCACGCCCCCTGCAGAGGGAGTGCCGAGTGCCGCCACTGGACCACCAGGGAAGCCCCTACAGCGAGCACTTAAGAATTTGGGGAAGTGAAGTTCTCCCAACCTGGAGGCGCAAGTGTTTTCTGTCATGGAGGAGACTTTAAATCTGTGTTTATACCTTTCCACATTCACTGATCAAACTGCATTTGGTGAATGTATGTTCCTCACAAACAAGTACATGGTTCCCAACCCGTTTCTGGTTCTCCCAAACATTAGGCCTTTCCTTATTCATTTCAACCCAGTATTTATGGAGTGCCTATTTATGGTGGCCTTCCCAAGTGGCTCAGTGATGAAGAATCCGCCTGTCAATGCAGAGGATGGAGGAGATTCGGGCTCCATCACTGGGTGGGGAAGATCCCCTGGAGGAGGACATGGCAACCCACTGCAGCATTCTTGTCTGGAGAATCCCACGGACAGAGGAGCCTGGCAGGCTACAGTCCATGGGGTTGCAAGGAGTCGGACGTGACTGAGTGACTGGGTGACAGCAGAGTGACAATCCCTGCCTTTTGGAAGCTGGCATTTAGCAGGGGAGAGAGACAGAAAGCAGCATCAAGAAGTAACATAAGTAGCATGTCAGGTGCTGATAAGAGCCGGGAATAAACTAACGCAGGAAGGCTGGTGGAGCCTTCCCGGTTGTCAGACATAAGCTCTGCCTCATTAAAAATGAAACACTCCTGCTGTGTAGCACCATCATTTATTAACCAGTCCCCTGCTGACTGCATTGTCCCCCATCCCCACCCCCTCACACCTCGAGCTGCCTTCTCGCATCCGTGAGCAAGCGTGTCGCTGGGGTTTGTGCCTGGGGGTGGACTCACCAGGTGACAACAGCGAGCTCAGCCAGGAAACAGCCCCGTGAGAGGGTGCTGGGATGAGGAAAACCAAGACTTGGAGAGGGGCAGGCATTCCCTGGAGGTGGCACGGGTGGGCAGTGGGGGAGTTGCCACGGGTGGGCAGTGGGGGAGTTGCCAGTCCCAAGCCCATCCCTGCTCTCCCTGACTGGGGCCCGGCTCCACCCATGTCCTACCTGGGCGACCTTGGTAAGGCACTTTCTCTATAAGAGCCTCAGTTTCCTCTTCTGTGAAATGGGGACAGTAACAGGTTGTTTTGGAGAAGCAGGGAGGTGATCACTTGGCACGGTGCTGGCTGCAGAGCAGATCTCCAGCACATGGTGATCACTTAGTGTTACTGTGTGGAGTTGGCAGGATGACCCAGTGGGCGCCCTTTTAACCACCCCTTCCCCTCCTGTGCGTTCCCCATCTCCTCTCCCCACGCCTTCCTCACTCTCCCTTGTCTCCATGCAACTCGTCTCACCTCTATTCTCATCCTTTCTTGCTTTAGCCTTACTTCAGTGTTTTCAACCCTCAGTACTCATAGAGTGGTCCGTGGACCAGCAGCATCAGCATCCCTGAACTGAATCCAAGTCTGCATTTTAACAAAATCCCTTAGGGGTCTGCTTGCATGCTAGAGTCTGAGGCCTCAGTGTGACCTTGGGGATCATATACCATTCTTTGCAGGAAGCGTTCGGGAAGAATAGGTTTGATCAGGCTAGACCTTGTAACAGTAGGTGCTTTGATTGCCTTCATTGTGCTCCACTTCATGGCCACCTGAGATGACCACTCTGCCTGGGGGGTTCTGGCTCGTCAGCTCTGGCTGTGTGACTTGGGCCTGTGACTTAACCTCTCTGAATCTTGGTTTCCACATCTGTAAAATGCGGACAGTGATATACCTACCTCCTGAGGAGAAGGGGGGCAAAGAGATTATAAAGTGTGTGTGTGTGTGTGTGTGTGTGTTTTAGCACAGGTAATGATCACCGATTTCATCACAGCAAGAATGCTATCTACAACAATAATAATAATGGAATCAGCGCTCTCATTATAGCCACTCACTCTCTGGTTCCTGTTTTACAGATACAGGAGATGAGGGCTTACTGGGGTTTATCGCTTTTCTAACACATCTCTGGTATTTCAGGGTGAGTTGCTAAGGTCAGGAAGACCTGGCTTCACATCCCTGCTCTGTCACTTAGAAGCTCTGTGTGACCTCAGGTGAATTATTTCTCTCTGTACCTCGGTGTGCTCATCTGAAAAACGGGACTTACAGTAGCCTTGACCCAAGAGTGCCCATTGAGGGGAGTTGAGGAATGGATGCTGGTAAAGCCCTGGGCAGTGTATCAGTCAATCGGAGTGGCTGTCAGAAATACCACCTTAATCGTCATTGCCAAAGTTAAAGGCTGCGCTGGTCCTTACACTTGAGCTGCTGCGACGGGCTCCCCTCGTGGGTCCAGGCTATAGACTTCCCTCCCAGCTCTTGACCCTGTGACGTCACAGCCCCCTTCTCTTCCCTCCCCAGGCCTCGCCCGTGCCGCCATCCAGCCCTGCTGGCCCTCGGGTCTTGGATCTCCGGCAGCACCTGGAGCGCTGGGGCCACAATCCGGAAAACTGCCCACACTTACAGGTTTCCGGAGGCTGCTGCCGCGGACCCCTGGTGAAGATGGGTGGCCGTATCAAGACCTGGAGGAAGCGATGGTTCTGCTTTGACCGCCAGGCCCGCCGCCTGGCCTACTACGCAGGTAAGCCCAGCCCCTCTGCCTGAGGTGCCTGGGCCCCCAAATCTGTGAAAGAGACCACTCCAGACCTTCACCCCAGAGACCTAGCAGCCCCACCCCCAGGTCTCTCCTCTCTTAGGTCCATGTATGTGCCTGGACCCTTCAGCGACCCAGCCTTCACTGGGTATCACTTGTGTGCCCAGACCCCAGTTTCCGCATACCCAGGAGGAGCATTATCAGTGCCTAGCCCCCAGATCTAGGGTTCCAAGCCTCTCCTCCTTCCTCTCTAGGGTAATCGATGATTCTGAACCTCTCCTTGAGTCTCTGCCCTTCTCAGGGGCCAAGGGACTTGGGGACCTAGGATTCCAGTTCCCCAGACCCCATCTCCCAGTCTTATCCATTCACCACACCAGTCTCCCATCGACATTCACTCACCTCCTAACCACAGCGCTTTAGGGAACTTCAGATTCTATCACCATGCTCCTCACCCCAACCCCAGTCTCCGGACTTGGGCTCAGAGACTCCTCTCCCCCTTGGTACCCTCCCCTCCAACCCCAACCCATCTCTCACTGGCTCTGTTTCTCCCTCACCCCCTCCATCAGACAAGGAAGAGACCAAGCTCAAAGGTGTCATCTACTTCCAGGCTATCGAGGAAGTCTACTACGACCACTTACGCTGTGCCTTCAAGGTGAAGCCCCTGTTGGGTGCTGCCGGGCCCTCATGGTTGGAGCCCCGCCAGTCAAATCTTAGCTTATCCCCTGGGGAAGGGCCACCCACAGCCCCTATTGTCAGGGTACTCCATCCAGCACAGGAAACCCAAACAGGTCATTTCCCTGCAGGGGCCAGAAATTAAGAGCTCAGTCTCTGGCTCTCAGCCACAGTTATTTTTCTTGGAACAAAAGTTTGAGAGCAGAAATTTGGGAAACTCAGATGCCAAGTCAAGAATGAATGACTGAATTGGGCAAGGTGGGGACTGAGGCCGCCTGGGAGCATTGAAAGGAGAGGATCATTTCTTAGCATCTTCTCACAATTGCCAAATGGGAATGGGTCCTGTGGTATTATATCAGATTTATTTTTCCCCAGAGAATTCTGGAATTGGAACATTTATAAAAGCGCAGTGCCAGAAACTGATACAGTGTTTAGAAAGCTCTGGAGAGTAACTGTGCCTTTAGAGCTTAGGTTGGAATCCCAGGTGTGGGACATCAGAAAAGTGACTTCCATTCTCCAGCCTCAGTGTTTTCACCTGCAGAATGGGCACTCCTAAACCCATGTCTCCAGAGTTGAGGTTAAAGACAGAAAATGGACATAAAGGCTTCACTCAATTTGGGTTTGGCAAGTAGGTACTCAATAAATAGGTTGTAGACTTGCTTGTATTTCTAATATATGGACTTCCTAGGGGACTCAGTAGGGCTTCCCTGGTGGCTCAGGTGGTAAAGAATCCGCCTGCAATGCAGGAGACCTAGGTTTGATCCCTGGGTTGGGAAGATCCCTTGGAGGAGGGCATGGCCACTCACTTCAGTATTCTTGCCTGGAGAATCCCCATGGACAGGGAGCCTGGCAGGCTACAGTCAATGGCTGGCAAACAGTTGGACATGACTTAGCAACTAAGCATAGCACAGGGCACTCAGTGGTAAAGGATCCGCCTGCAGTGCAGGAGACGCAGGAGACACAAGTTCAGACTCCTGGGTCGGGAAGACCCCCCTGGAGGAGGAAATGGCAACCCACTCCAATATTCCTGCCTGGGAAGTCCCTGGACGAGGAGCCGAGCCTGGCAGGCTACAGTCCTTGGGGTCACAAAAGAGTTAGACACGACTTAGCGACTGAACAACAGCAACAATTTCTAATATAGGAGAAAGTAGAGCTGGGGGATTGGGACGTGGGTCCTTCCTTTAAATTCCTTTTGCTCCCATAATTCTCAGCGCCTTCCTGTGTTAATCCATTTAACCGTCATAACCCATCGAAGTTCAGTTCAGTTCAGTTCAGTCGCTCAGCCATGTCCGACTCTTTGCGACCCCATGAATCACAGCACGCCAGGCCTCCCTGTTCATCACCATCTCCCGGAGTTCGCTCAGACTCACATCCATCGAGTCAGTGATGCCATTCAGCCATCTCATCCTCGGTCGTCCCCTTCTCCTCCTGCCCCCAATCCCTTCCAGCATGAGTCTTTTCCAATGAATCAACTCTTCGCATGAGGTGGCCAAAGTACTGGAGTTTCAGCTTTAGCATCATTCTTTCCCAAGAAATCCCAGGGCTGATCTCCAGGTGACAATATACAGCCTTGACGCACTCCTTTTCCTATTTGGAACCAGTCTGTTGTTCCATGTCCAGTCCTAACTGTTGCTTCCTGACCTGCATACAGATTTCTCAAGAGGCAGGTTAGGTGGTCTGGTATTCCCATCTCTTTCAGAATTTTCCACAGTTTATTGTGATCCACACAGTCAAAGGCTTTGGCATAGTCAATAAAGCAGAAGTAGATGTTTTTCTGGAACTCTCTTGCTTTTTCCATGATCCAGTGGATGTTGGCAATTTGATCTCTGGTTCCTCTGCCTTTTCTAAAGCCAGCTTGAACATCAGGGAGTTCACGGTTCACGTATTGCTGAAGCCTGGCTTGGAGGATTTTGAGCATTACTTTACTAGCATGTGAGATGAGTGCAATTGTGCGGTAGTTGGAGCATTCTTTTGCATTGCCTTTCTTTGGAATTGGAATGAAAACTGACCTTTTCCAGTAGCATCATTTAGGACAGATCCGCATACATTCAGGGAGTTTAAATTACTTGCCCAACCCTACACATCCTGTAAATAGCAAGGCTGGAATTTGAACTACGGTGGAGTCATATCTGTTCTCTTAACCACCTCCACTCTGCTACTTATTCCAGAGCCCGAACCCTCGCCTAACGTTCTGTGTCAAAACCTACGAACGCCTTTTCTACATGGTGGCTCCCAGCCCAGAGGCGGTGCGTATTTGGATGGACGTCATCGTTACAGCGGCTGATGAGAACCACGCCCCCTGATTGACCACACTCTCTGGGGGGACGTCTCAGTGAAGCTCCGCCCCCGCGCAGTGTCTCGAGGCCACGCCCACTGCCGGGAAGCCTGGCCCCGCCCCTTTGTAACTCCCCAGGGAGTTTTGTGGGTTTGACGGCTCGGCTGGTCTGAGCCGCGACTTTTCCGGGCTGCAGGTGCCTTCTCCGGATGGGAAGCCAGTCCCTCGGGCTCTGCCCCGGGCTGGAGGAAGATTGCGGGGGCAGGAAGGAACTATTTATTGTTGCTCTGTGATACCGAATTAAACATGGAAGAAAACAGTTTGCTGAAGTTTCCAGCACAGACGTACGGGACCCCTCCACCCCTAGGCAAGGCATCTGAGTTACGGGTATCCAAGACAACCAACCATCCCTCAGCTGGTTCTTCCCTTACGGAATGGAGGTCTTCTTCAACCCCATGGTCTTGGATGGGAGCAGGGGGTGGGTGTAGAGAGGCATGTGGCAATTTTGTTTTTTCCCTTTGTGGGTCCACCTGCTTCCACCCTTTTGGACCTGACTGGGCAATTTCTAGGCAATTGGCAATTTCTAGGAACTCCTACGCTCCTGCCTTCCAGGCCTTGGCACATGTTATTCCCTCTGCCCTTCCCTTAACCAGCTAGCTCCTTGTTCTTAGCTTCTTAATTGGATTGTCACCTTCTACAGGCAACCCTTCCTGACTCCCCGACCTGGATCAAACACACCCTCTCCTTTGAGCTCCCCTGGGCTACAGTCCTCTGGGTCACAAAGAGCTGGACACCACTGAAGCAACTTAGCTGTCACACACGCACAGTCCATTCCTGAACATCCTGGGTCATCATTGGTGATGGATCTATGTCCCGACAGACTGGGAGCTCCAAGAAGGCAGAGCCAGGGCTGTCCTGGTCATAGCTGTATTTCCAGAACCATAGGGCACATTTCATTCCATGAAAGGGGAAAAAAAATGTTATCCTTTCATCTCTCAGTCTTGGTAAAGAATATACCCAATGTTCCCTTTGCTAAGTTACCTTTCCCCACTCCACCCTACTCATCATTTAGGTCAAAACTCAGATGGTTCCTTCTCTAGGAAGCCTTCCCTGATTCTTCTGAGTCAGATGTTTCCTCAGGGCTTCCCGTCCCAGCCCTGATCATTCTGCCTGCACCTTCCCCACTGGAGCCTTGACTACTCTGGGTCATCCGTGCTGATGAGTGTTTCATGTGCTGGGCTGGGGCTCCAGGAGGCAGGGGTTGGACTGTTTCCATCACTACTGAGTCCTTGGCACACAACAAAGGGCCCGTATGCAAACTAGGTGTTGAGGCAATGTCTGATGGTTGAATAAATTAATGAGAGAGATGCTGAGGATGTGGTGGTGGTGAACAGGACAGACAGAACTTTTTACCCTTTAGGTCTCACCCAAGGTGTCCCCTTGGAAAAGACCCTGATGCTGGGAAAGAGTGAGGGCGGGAGGAGGAGGGAGCAACAGAGGATGAAATGGTTGGATGTCATCACTGAGTCAATAGACATGAGTCTGAGCAAACTCCAGGAGATAGTGAAGAACAGGGAAGCTTGGTGTGCTGCAGTTCATGGTACGCAAAGAGTCGGACACAACTGAGGGACTAAACAACTACAACAGCAGCAACAAGGTGTCCCCTCCTCCAGGAAGCTCTCCTTGATCCCTGGTGGGCTTCCACAGTCCCTTGAGCTTCCCAGATATAACCTTGACTCCCTTAGGCTGTCCCTGTGTGGAAAAGGCCTTTTCCTCCCTTAAGCTTCTCTGGAACTAGGCATTCAATTCCTCTGGTTCCCATCGCCTCCAGTCCTGGGTGTCCTGTCCCAGGATTCCTTAAGGATCTAGTTGTCCTCCTGAAGCCCCAGAATGCAAACAACCCAAACCCCAGGCCTTTGGGGACCCCAGCTGTTCCTTGGCCTCTACCTCCAGGTATGAGATATCTGGATCTTTGGATTATTTCATCCCTAAGCCCCTCTGCAAACTGGATCTCCTTACAGGGACCAGCTTCTCAGGCATGTGACTCATGGGGTTGACAGGTCCTTGCGTTCAGAAGAGCCCTCTTGGATTTAATCATCTGCAATTGCCATCTGGAAATTCTTAATTTTGCATTTGAATTTGCATTTTGGAAGTGAAGTCTGAAGGGACATGGAGCTTGATCTGGGGAGATTGGGGCCTCTGCTCAAACAAAGTCCCAGACCTGTCATCTCCCACCTCCCTGGGATAGGTTCTGTCTGCCTTCCCCTCCTTGCTCCTGCCCTGTGACCTCTGCCATCCACAAGCCCCGGCAGGGCCTGGGAGCCCATAGGAGAGTCAGACACTTGTGCCTCCTAGCATCTCAGGTGGGCACAGCAGCGGGCAACTGGTGGAAGGGGAACCCAGCAACCAGAATGGTTTAGTTGTGGGGCAGGGTCTCTAAACACCTGTGAGGGTCTGTGCTTGTCCCATGAGTATCCCTGTGCACAAGGGAACATGACATTAGACATTAGACCAAGGGAACATGACATGTGGGGTTGGGAGAGACAGAAAAAGAAAGTAGCATTTATTAAAAATTTTTTTTTCTTTGGCTACGCGATGCGACATGTGGGATCTTAGTTCCCAGATCAAGGATGAAACCCATGACACCCCCTGCAGTAGAAGCTCAGGGTCTGGACTGGATTGCCAGGGAAGGCCCCAGCATTTCTACTTTAATGCCTTTCATTACACTCTTTCCTGCCCTTTGAACCAGGTCCCCATATTTTCATTTTGCACTGGGCCCGGCAAATTATGTAGCTGGCCCTGGCTCTGACCCCTCCCCTTCTCTGACACAGCCCAGAGGGAGTGGGTCTGAGGGAGGCTGGAAACATCACCCGGCCCAGAGCCTACCCTTCCCCAGGGGACAGGAAATCCATAGTGCAGATGGCCCCAGGCTTGTCTGACGCCCTGGCATGACCTCCGGGGCTGGGGACCTGGTGCCTCCACACTGACCCCTCTGTTCATCTCTCTGGGGAACAGATTCTAAACCTGTTTGCATTGACCCCTGTGCAGGAGAGCTGGGGAGAGTCATAGAGTAGTTATAAGCATAGACCCTGCATTTAAACCTCCCTGTGTTCTCTGGTCACAGGCCATGTTGCGGGGGTGGTGGTGGGGGCGGGAGTGCAGGCTGTCAGCACCCAGGATGCAGGCAGGCCTGAGCAAGAGGAGACTCCCCACCCTGGGTCCCACTCCCTCCCAAGACGCCTGCTCTTCTGGTCTGACCAGTTGGGGTTCCTCCCTGAAACTCTCCCACGCGGCTGGGGCCTGCAGGGCCTCCTGCTCTGGAGCGCACAATAATAATTGTATTGTCACCCTGCCTCACTCCATCCCTCAGGAGATAGGGGGTTTCAGACCCATTTGGCAAAGGAGGCAGCTGAAATTCAGAGAGGGAGATGGTGTGGCTGGAGGTCACAGAGCAAGAGGACGGCAGAGGCAGGGGTAAAATTTTAGTCTGTCCGACTCCAAACTTGAAATTTTGTCCACTGCCTCGATCCACCACGAAAAACTCTTCTCTCTTTATTATAAGACATCTCAGAGGCTCAGAGAGGTGAAGACGCTTAGGTAGGGTCATAGAGCAAACCGTAAGTGGGGCTGAGATTCCAAGGCTGGGAGGCAGGAAGGTAGGTGAGGTGAAGTCGCTCAGTCGTGTCCGACTCTTTGCAACCCCGTGGACTGTAACCTACTAGGCTTCTCCGTCCATGGGATTCTCCAGGCAAGAATACTGGAGTGTATTGCCATTTCCTTCTCCAGGGGATCTTCCCGACCCAGGGATCGAACCTGGATCTCATGCATTGGAGGCAGACGCTTTAACCTCTGAGCCACCAGGGGAAGGAAGGTAGGGGGCAGTGCTAAATGACTTCACAGTCACTCACTTTCTCTCTCTGAGCTGCGGCATGATGCCAAGTGACCCAGCCTAGGTGACTGAGGTGCTAGTCATTGTTGGCAGAGTGTGTGAGGGGAGGTACCCCATGGGGTCCAGGGAACGGATACAGTTTTTATGAACACAGCCGCTATTTTCCTGTCACAGGTAAATCTCATCATCTATTAGTCAGGAGAAACAAAGTAAGATTACAGCTGTAGCTTTAAATAATAATAGAATATAAATAATATATAATATACATAGTCACTTATATTAGTTTATATACGGGGATGTTTAGCCACTTTGTGGTTTGCCCCGAGTTCTTATTTGTTTCTGTGTTCGGACATGGGAGGCAGTGGTCCTGACTATGTCTCACTCCATCACGGTCACAGTGTGGGCCTCATCTGTGTTGGTGCAGGGGTGGAACGGAGCACACAAGCCTCCAGCTCCCAATCATCAGGCTTGTTGCTGTCTTTCTCACCCGGGAGACTGCCCTGCTCCCTCCCTCGTCTCCTGCCCTCCTTTTCTCGCCCCTACTATAGTCTTTTCCGTTTTTTACAGAGGCCACAGTGATTCCACCTTGCCTTTATCCTTTTCTTTTTTTTTAATACTGGAGAAGGAAATGGCAACCCATTCCAGTATTCATGCCTGGAGAATCCCATGGACCGAGGAGCCTGGTGGGCAACAGTCCATGGGGTTGCAGTTGGACACGACTGAGTGACTTCACTTTTCTTTTTAACTTTTTTTTTAATACAGTGTTTTTTTTTTTATTTTTTTTTTTAAGATTTTTTCGATGTGGACCATTTACAAGTCTTTACTGAATTTGTTACAGTATTGTTTCTGTTTTCTGTTTTGGCATTTTGGCCATGAGATGTGTGAGACCTTAGCTCCTAAATCAGGGATTGAACCCACACTCCTTGCATAGGAAGGCAAAGTCTTAACCACTGCACTGTCAAGAAAGACCCTCCCTTTTCTTTTTGTAAGAATCGTGTACATACAGTAAAGTGCACAGATATACAGCATATGGTTTGGTGATTTTTTACATATTTGTAGTTACATGTGTAACCACCACCCAGATGAAGACAGGAGGGGCTACTTACTATTACTCTTTTGGGGAAATACCTTCTTAAAATGACCCCGATTTCTATCACCACTGATTAGCTTTGCCTGTTCTAGAACTTTCATAGAAATGAAGTCACATGGTATCTTATTTGTTTAAGACTTCTTGAGCTCAACATAAAGTTTTTGAGATTCACGTTGCTGCCCAGGCCAGTAGTTGGCCCATTTTCTTTGCTGGGTAATTCCTTGGGTTTAGTGAATTCATTTCTTGAGAAGTTTTTGCATCATGTGCCAGACTGACAGATCAAAAAGCAAATCTGATTGTGTCCCCCAGATATAGACCCCCAGAAACATTCTCCATCTTTCTCAAAGTTAATTCAGATCTCTCTGCAGTGCTTGTCATGCCTGGAACAGTGTGACCCCTGCCTGGCTCTTGTGCCTCAGTTTCCCTCTCACTCCCCTCACCTTCTGAGCTTCAGGGGCACTGCTCTCCTCTCTGTGTTTGAATGGTCCATGTTGCTTCCCACCGAGGGCTTTGCCATGTGCTCTGCCCCCATCCCGACCTGCTTCACTGTTTAAACCTCCAAGTCTTTAAGATTATCAGGCAACTCAGTGATTTACATCTCCAGGGATGCTTCACTGATCAGCCCCCTACTTCTAGACTCCACACCTCCTTTTAGCTCTCTCCTTCTCTTCCTTCATTGTCTTGGCTGGAAATAACAATTTGGATGATTATTTAATTCATATATTTCTCCCCCATCAGAAAGTGACCTCTGGGAGGACCAGCACTGGTTCTGTTTAGTCTCCAGCATCACACGACCCCAAACCTGCACTCATTCAATATTTACTGGATGCTGAGCATTGAGTAAACCCCTTCTGTGAGCCTCAGTCCTCTCCTCTCTCCCCTGTCTCAGACCCCAAACACACAGACTTTCTCCTGGGAACTGCCAGGAAACCATGACTCCAGCCCTTTCCCTCCTTGGCAGCTGTGGGTGACGACGCACCCAGGGGCGGGTGTCACGCCCCACAGCGGACGCTGATTTGGCCCGGTTGGGCAAGGCCAGGGTTGCCTGGGGGAAAGTTACTCATCCCGGGCTCAGGTAAGAGGGCCTGGGTTTGGAGGCGGCACACCTAGGGGGGAAGCCGAGAGAGCAGGACGGAACCATGGACCCCGCCGGGAGAGCAGGCTCCTGGGCAGTGATCTGGACTACTGGCTGGCTGCTCCTACTGTCGCTGCTGCTTCCAGAAAGTGAGTTCTGTTGCCAGAAGGGAGCGGAGGGGGCACAGTGGGAGCTCTAAGGAAGAGTCTACCCCCCACCCCGCCACCCCTCAATGGAGAGGGCTGTGGGAAGGATCTCCTGTCCAGAGCAGAGGGAACTGTGGGGAAAATTCTTCCACTTGGAATAGGGGGATTGTGGGAAAGATCACCTGCTTCGGTGGGGGAGGGGTTGCTCTAGGAAGGATTTGCTACCCTGGGCAGAAGGGACTGTGGAAACTTTCTTCCATCCTGAGTAGACGTCTGGGGGTGAGTGGGGGGTGGTGGGGAGGGAAGTCTCACTGAATGACTTGACTGTGGGTAAAATTCTCCCATCCTAAGTGGAGAACTGAAAGAAGGAGTCCCCCCATTTAAGTCAGGGATCCCCCACCTTGGGCATAAGGGTCTGTGAGAAAGATACTCCCACTGTAGGCATGATAGGGACACAGTGTATCTATCTCCTGGTCTCAGATTTGCGGCTACGCTTTCCTTGTCCCTGAGGAGGGCATGCAATCCACTCCAGCATTCTTGCTTGGAGAATCCCTTGGACAGAGGAGTCTGGCGGGCTACAGTCCAAAGGGTAGCAAAGAGTTGGATACGACTGAAACGACTTAGCGCGCACACATTTTCTTATCTCCCTGCCCTGGAAAAGGATGTGCGGTACAGTTGCACAGGGGTGGAGGGAGTCGGAAGGACTATTTCTTCTTTGGGGAGGAGACTTCAGTTGGGATCGCTCAGTTCTACTTGCCTCTGCACCCCCAGGAGCGAAGGCCCTGGAGTGTTACAGCTGCGTGCAGAACGCAGATGACGGGTGCTCGCCGCAGAAGATGAAGACGGTGAAGTGTGCACCAGGCGTGGAAGTCTGTACAGAGGCTGTGGGGGCCGTGGAGACGAGTGAGTGGGACCTCCTGGTCCTTGCGTACTAGCTTCCAGCTCCTCCATCCGGGCCCCGCCTCCTTATAATCCAGCCCCTCCTTCTGACTTTGGCCACACCCACTCGAACGCATCCCCATCCTTCCTTTTCAGTCTGCAAGGGCCTGGGCCTTTCAACACACCCACGCCCTTAGGGCTTAGAGAGGTGAGGACTGAGCGCTGCGCAGGGGTGGGGTGACCTGGGAGAATCCAGACCTGGACCTCATCTCCTTCAACGGCACAGCCTGGCTCACTGAGATCTTGGTATCTCCTTCTGACCCTTCCAAAATCCTCTCCACCCCAACCAAGCCTCCCCCATCCAATGGGGCCTTTGGTGATGGAGACCCACCCTAGAGATACTCTCCTAGGGTCCCAAGGCTGAGGTTTCGGGTCCCTCGGACCCGCCCTTGTCTGAGGTCACAGCTCCTAGGAGGCTCCATCTATCTCTGATCCTGTGCCTTTTTCGTCAGTCTCAGGCTCTTTCTGATGCTGCGTTCCGGGTGAGACTCGGTCGTGCCCCTTCTTTTCTCCACTCTTACCCCTCCCAGCTTTTGTGCACAGGATCTGTCAGCTTCTCTGTCCCCCATACTCAGATCTCGCAAGAATGTTGTTCTTTCCCCTCGGATCTGCTCTTTCTGAACCCCCTCTCCGCGGGGCTCCCACCTTGGCCTGCCTGTCTTCTGGGGCCGGTCTGTTCGAGGCCCCGCCCCTCTGACCCCGCCCCCGCCCCTCTTCGCAGTCCACGGGCAATTCTCGGTGGCAGTGCGGGGCTGCGGTTCGGGAATCCCCGGCAAGAATGACCGCGGACTGGACCTTTACGGGATTCTGGCCTTCATCCAACTGCAGCAGTGTCCCCAAGACCGCTGCAACGCGAAACTCAACCTCACCTCGCGAGCGCTCAACCCCGCAGGTCGGTGGGGGCGGAGCCACAGCCCTGGGGGCGGAGCCACGCCTGGGCCGAGCGGCTGGGGGCGGCCGCAAGCAGGAGGCGGGAAAAATCCTCAAGGGCTGGGGGCGGGGTCACACCCTGGGGGCGGGGTTAGAGGCGGAGCTGCGTGTCCGTCGGGGGCGGAGACGTGGACTTGAGGGACGACGAGCAGGTCAGTGCTTCTTGAACCCACTGGACCGCTTCCTTCCTCCTCGCCCCCCTCGCAGGCAATGAGAGTGCCTACCAGCCCAACGGCGTCGAGTGCTACAGCTGCGTGGGACTGAGCCGCAAGGAGTGCCAGGGCAGGGCGCCGCCCGTCGTGAGCTGCTACAACGCCAGCGACCGTTTCTACAAGGGCTGTTTCGACGGCAATGTCACCTTGACAGCAGGTGAGAGGAGCTCCAAAGCACCTGGCCTGCACGGGTCGTGGTAGCCTTTTCTGAGGCCTCATGGGTGGTAGGTAATAGTACCCCTTTACCCAAAGGGTTCCCTCACCTTCCCGCGCCTTCTGGGAACCGTAGGCCTAAGTTGGTGGCTTGTCCTAGAGCATCATGAGAAATGCAGTCCTATTCCCAGGATAGCACGGGAATAGGAATACTTTTATCCCAGAGTTTTGGAGGAAATATGTTTTCACAGAGGCTTGCCAGGTGCAGGATGTGCAATGGGAAATGTATTTAAATCTCTAAGATTCTGCCCAGGCATCATGGGGAATCTAGTCCTTAAAACTCAAAGGTTAGTGTCTCCTAATACTTTGTCCCACCCCAAAGTATTAGGAGAGATTGTGGTTCAGCCTCCAGGTCTCTGCCTCAGGGAACCATGAGTTCTTGAAATCCCATCCTCTGCGGGGTGTATTATGGGAGATGAAGACCCTGATGCTGGAAAAGATTGAAGGTGGGAGAAGGGGATGACAGAGGATGAGATGGTTAGATGGCATCACCGACTCAATGGACATGAGTCTGAGTACACTCTGGGAGTTGGTGATGGACAGGGAGGCCTGGCATGCTGCAGTCCATGGGGTTGCAAAGAGTCAGACACTACTGAGTGACTGAACTGAACTGAGTTCTGACTCTAAGACTGAATTTTGGCAACGGTGGAGTCACGGGAGGAAGAGGGAGGCAATGCTCTTTTCTTTCGTCCTGTTGAGAGGTGTTGTATCCCAGTTCAAACTTTTCTTCCAAAGCATTGTGGAACTTGTAGTTCATTCTACAGATTTTCCCTCTTAAGTCCTATGGGAAATGTGGTCTACCGAATACAAAAGACAGCGGGACAGTGTTTCTCAAAGTGGGGACCAAATGGAGACATAGCCCTTCCATCCCCTGTTTTGGATGTTCCTGATCTCGTGTTGCCCCTAAGTTTTGTTCTGGCTGTGCCTACCCCCTACCCCCAACCATGGACCTTCCCATGTTTCTCTCCTGCAGCCAATGTGACCGTGTCCTTGCCTGTCCGGGGCTGCGTCCAGGATGAGTTCTGCACCCGGGATTCGGCGACAGGCCCAGGGTTCACGCTCAGCGGCTCCTGCTGCCAGGGGTCCCGCTGTAACTCGGACCTCCGCAACAAGACCTATTTCTCCCCTCAATTCCCACCTCTCGTCTTTCTGCCCCCACCTCGGTCCACCACCCTGGCCCCAACCAAATCTGTCAGTACTTCCACCTCAGCCCCATCCTCCACCGTCACCACCAAAGCTACCCCAGTCCCTACCACCACCCGGTCCACCACCAAATCCATCACCCCAGCTCGGACCAACCAGACTTCTCCACGAGAGGTGGGGCGTGAGACCTTCCAGGAAGAGGAAGCTAGCTTGGCTGGAGGTGCTAGTGGCCACCAGGACCGCAGAAATATGGGGCAGTACCCCGTAAACTATGTGACCCATAGTGAAGGCTCTGCGGCTCCTTGGGCGGGATGGGTGACTCTTCTGCTGGCTGTGGCTGCTGGCGCCCTACTATGAGCTTCTCCACCTCTTGCCCTACTTCCTGGGCCCTAGATACCTCCCTTTCCATTACTTCTTTTCCCATCCCCTGGACTGGGCTGGCCCAGCCCCTGTTCTCCCCAGCTTTTGCTGCACTGGTTTGCGGCTTTGGGATACAAAGTTATCGTTGTATATGTATATATATTTCCTGCCGGGATGTTCTAGCTTTTTGAGGGCAACAGCTGTATCCCCCGCATCTTTGTCTCTCCCTGGTGTCCTCCTGATACTTAGGACAGTGGGAAGTCAGAGCCGTCCCAGGGAAGGAGGGAGAGACGGTGATAAGCTCTCTGTTCTCTGTTCCAGCCAGCCTGGAATAGGAGAGGCGGGGGTGTTGATGGCTCTGCCCCCTGCCCCCCAGACCCCTCCATCTTTGTGGGAATCATTTTTCTGGCATCTTCTCTTTTCTAGACTGTGAGCTCCTCAAGAGCAGGGCCCGTGCCGTGTCTGGCACATAAAGGCTTCAATAAAAGTTTGATTACTTTGTATAGTGTTTTGTTTTAAAATTTAAAAAAATATTTATTTCTTTATTTGACCGTGCCCAGTCTTAGTTGTGAGGGATGTTTGAGTTTCGGCACGTGGGAATCTAGTTTCCTGACCAAGGGTCGAACCTGGGCCCTCTGCCTTGAAGGAGTCTAAGCGTGTGGAGTCTTAGCCACTGGACCACCAGGGAAGTCCTGTGTAGTGTTTTATAGGAGTTATTCCTAGTTCGCTGCTGACACCAGACTCGTGGGAAGTCGACCTAGGGTGGGAATGCCAAGACCGAGATAGAGAAACTGAGATCCAGAGTTACAGCTCCCGGGGGAAGTCGCGCTTGAACACCTTTCACCTCCTGAGTTGAGCGGCGCACGTGGGCTGTCCCACTGGTGAGAGGGAGACCAGGTGAGACCTCCGAGCAATGTGGAGGGGTGAATGGGACGCTTAGCAATGCTTGGGAGTCGAGGGGAGTCTTGTTTCATGGGTTTGCCTACCTTGCTATCTATCTGGTTTCTTAAGAATCATTGCATAACACGAGGAATATAGCCAATATTTTTTAATAACTGTAAATGGAAAGTAACCTTTAAAATCATATAGGAAAAAATAGTCTAGTTTCATGATGAAAAGAGAAAAAGAATCATTCAGTGGCTCGGTCATGGCGCCCCACCTTCCGAAGGGCTGGCAGGTGCTGCTGGCAGTCTTTGCTTCCTGTTGGGAACTTGGGGCCTGAGCCTCACCACCGCCTTCTCCAATCAGATGAAGGGTTGGGGGGCCAGCGGGGGAAAGCCTGGCTTGGGAAGGAGAAACCCTGGCAGGCTTCTGGACTGCCTGAAGAGGGGGACCAGATGTGCGGAATAGTGAGATAGTAATACTGGGGATTCGCTGGCAGTCCTGTGGTTAGGACTCCGTGCTTGCTTGCTTTCTTTTCTTTGACTGCACTGCATGGCATGTGGGATCTTAGTTCCCCCACCGGGGATTGAACCTGTGCCCTCTCATTGGGAGTGCAGAGTCTTAATCGCTGGACCCCCAAGGAAGTCCTAAGGACTCTGTGCTTTCACTACAGAGGGCCAGGGTTTAATCCCTGGTGGGGGAATTAAGATCCCATAAGCGGTTTGGGGCAGCTAAAAAAAATTTAAAAAGTAATATTGCTGATATTACCATTCATAATAGGGAATATGTGAGTTAATAATAATAGTAAATAGTGATTATTGTAACAAAATAGGGAATAAGAGCCTGAGCAACAAATAATACAAGTATCAGTAATGGTAACTATAGTTACGGGAATATTGGTCCTTTAAAAGAGTCTTACCAGATGCCAGGCTTGGGCTAAGGCTGTGTGCATCCATCTTCCATTTAATTTTCCATATAATTCTTAGATGGCTGTACTTGGATTAACATATTTAATCTAACCAACCATCCTGTGAATTAAGTATTGTTGTCGTTCAGTTGATAAGTCACATCCAACTCTTTGTGAACCCACGGATTGCAGCACACCAGGCTTCCCTGTCCCTCACCATCTCCCAGTGCTTGCTCAAACTCATGTCCATTGATTTGGTGACACCATCTAACCATCTCGTCCTCTGTCATCTCCTTCTCCTCCTGCCTTCAATCTTCCCAAGCATAATGGCTTTTTCCAATAAGTTGGCTCTTCACATCAGGTGGCCCAAGTACTGAAGTTTCAGCTTCAGCATCAGTCCTTCCAATGAATATTCAGGGTTGATTTCCTTTAGGATTGACAGGTTTGATTTCCTTGCCATCCAAGGGACTCTCAAGGGTCTTCTCCAGCAGCACAGTTTGAAAACATCAGTTCATTGGTGCTCAACCTTCTTTATGGTTCAACTCTCACATCTGTACATGACTACTGGAAAAACTATAGCTTTGACTATATGGACCTTCGTTGGCAAAGTGATATCTCTGCTTTTTGAATTAAATATTAATGAATTAAGTAGTAATCATCTGCTTTTTATAAGATGAGGAAACTAGGCCCAGAGAGGTTGAGTAACTTACCTCATGTCACCCAGCTAATAAGCAGTGGAGTTCAAGTTTGAACCCAGGCTGACCAGCTTTGTAGAGCATGATCACAAGCGCTGTAACTTTTCCTTCAGCTTAACTAAACTTTAGATAGACTTTTCCTGCCTCTAAACCATTGTACTCCCTCTCACCCTCATCCCTTCCAAAATCCAGACAGCCTAACCACAGATGCCCTGACCTCCTGTTTCTTAGAGCCTGTACTTTAGAAGAGTTGTCGTCATAAATTCTTTGCCCTTTTGAGATGTATGCGTGCGTGCTAAGTCCCTTCACTCAAGTCTGACTCTTTGCAACCCTATGGACGTTAGCCTGCCAGGCGCCTCTGTCCAAGGGTTTCTCCAGTCAAGAATACTGGAGTGGGCTGCATATAAATCTCTAAAAGCCTCTTGCCAGTTTTACAACCCAGGAACTGTCATTTGAAAGGACCTGGGATCTATCTCTTTGAAACATCTCTATAAACATCACAGGAGACAGTACGTCTGTCTCCCAGCTTTCTGACTTCAGTCCAAGCTGTGACACTGCTCCTTGTCCTGATGTTGCAAGACCATTTCCTTTTCCCTTGGGTGAAGACAGTTAGCAAACAGAGATGACCTGCCACCCCGACTTCCCACCCCAGTCTTAAAAACTCAACTGCCTATGTTTCAGCCAAGTTGAGTTCAGACTGAATTCTAGCCTCTGTCTCTTAATTGGAATGCCTTTTTTTTTTCCTTCTATTTTTCAGCCGTGCTGGGAGGCATGTGGGATCTTTGTTCCCTGACCAGGGCTTAAACCATGTTCCTTGCAGTAGAAGCACTGTGTCTTAACCACTGGACCACCAGGGAAGTCCACCTTATTGGAACATTTTTTTTTTTATTACTATTATCTAATTTTATTTTTGTATTTATTTGGCTGCACTGGGTCTCTGTTGCTGAAGGTCGGCTTTCTCTAGTTGCGGCGAGAGGGGCTACTCTTCATTGCAGCGCTTGGGCTTCCTGTTGCTGTAGCTTCTTTTGTTGGTGAGCTTGGGCTCTAGGGCACGTGTGCTCAGAAGTTGCGACTCCCGGGCTCTAGAGCACGGGATTGATATTTGTGGCCCCCCAGGCTCAGTGGCTCCATGGCATGTGAGATCTTCCCAGATCAGGGATTAAACCCACATCTCCTGCATTGGCAGGCGGATTGTTTACCACTGAGCCAAGAAAGAAGCCCTGGAACACCTTGGAATGAAGACTGTTCATGCAACCTGTGTGACTTTCGCTTTGATAAGCAAGACCTGCTAACCAGCGTGTTCCACTCTTTAGAGGTAACTCTGAGTCTGTATTTTGCAATCTTAGTAGTATAAGTCAGAGGACTCCTGGGTTTCTGAGGGTGTTGAGACTGGAAATCATCTTTTTATCACCTCTCATTCTGTGGGGGTGGGAGTTTTCTAATTTTTGGAGGAAGTTCCAAATTCGGGAAGTGGGTGCTGACGGATAATATGTTTTCACTTGTTTTGATGTGGACCATTTTTAAAGTCTTTATTGAATTTGTTACAATATTGCTTCTGCTTTATGTTTTAGTGTTTTGACTGCAAGGCATGTGGGTCTTAGTTCCTTGACCAGGGATGGACCCTGCATCCTGCTCCCCTGCTGCATTGAAAAGCAAAGTCTTAACCACTGGACCTTTAGTGATTAAGATAACAGAAATTTATTGACTCACAGTTCAGACCATTGCAAATAATTTTTGTTTGGTAAAGAAAATAATTTCTAACAGAATGACTTCTGCCCAGTA
This sequence comes from Cephalophus harveyi, assembly GCA_006410635.1. Taxonomy (NCBI): domain Eukaryota; kingdom Metazoa; phylum Chordata; class Mammalia; order Artiodactyla; family Bovidae; genus Cephalophus; species Cephalophus harveyi. Next base: position 579,440 of record SJYT01042886.1, on the reverse strand, counting down.
AACAATAAAGCCCCAGAGAGTAAGGTTTTATCACCTTGTAAGACAAGAATTCATTTTGAATCTCATTTTTTAAAGAGTCTTTTTATGTGGACCATTTTTAAAAAAGTATTTATTCAGTTTGTTTCAATATTGTTTCTGTTTTCTGTTTGTTTGTGTTTTTTTTTTTTTGCCACTAGGCATGTGGTATCTTAGCTTCCTGACCAGGGATGAAACCCAAACCCCTGCACTGGAAGGTGAACAGTCTTAACCACTGGACTGCCAGGGAAATTTCAGCATTCTTTCTTTTGTTGACTAAATATACTTCATCTGGTCTATAGGCTTTTATTTATATATTTTTATATTTGACTCTGCTGGGTTTTATATTTGACTGTGCTGGGCACCCAGGCACCTTTTTACAGTCGGGATTCCGGCCCTCCCCCGGCTGGGTATGCTCCCCAGGTTCCCCACAGCAAAGTAAGAAGACATATCCCTATCACCCACAGAGAATCAGATAATCCCTGAATGGGTCTGTTATATGTTCAGTTCAGTTCAGTTCAGTCGCTCAGTTGTGTCCGACTCTTTGCAACCCCATGAATCGCAGCATGCCAGGCCTCCCTGTTCATTACCATCTCTTGGAGTTCACTCAGACTCACGTCCATCGAGTCCGTGATGCTATCCAGCCATCTCATCCTCGGTCGTCCCCCTCTCCTCCTGTTATATGTGGTTCTCCTTTTATCTTATTTCTAAGTTTTAGACCATCATGGCTCAACAGAAGTATATTGCAAAACACACTTAAATTACATATGTAAATAACAGTTTTCTAGTATTCATGTTAAACAGGTAAACAGAGAAGATCCAATTCTTTTTTATATGATCTTTATAGTTAAAAAATATTTTACAGTGCATACATATTTAATCTTGAGAATCACTTGGACTGCAAGGAGATCCAACCAGTCCATCCTAAAGAAGATCAGTCCTGGGTGTTCATTGGAAGGACTGATGTTGAAGCTGAAACTCCAATACTTTGGTCACCTGATGTGAAGAGCTGACTCATTGGAAAAGATCCTGATGCTGGGAAAGATTGAGGGCAGGAAGAGAAGGGGATGACAGAGGATGAGATGGTTGGATGGCATCACTCACTCAATGGACATGGGTTTGGGTGGACTCCGGGAGTTGGTGATGGACAGGGAGGCCTGGAATGCTGTGGTTCATGGGGTCGCAAAGAGTCGGACACAACTGAGCGACTGAACTGAACATATTTAATGTTATCGCAACAAAACAGTATCTCTTCTTGTACAATATTCTGAACAGCAACAAAAAAATGGAAACCCAAATCCAGTCCTTTGAACCAAATCTGGGGCATCAAAATGCTTTTTCCTCATAGTCTTATGTGCACACTATTTAATACATAATAGAAATTCTATTATAACAAGTACAAGAGTGAACATTGAGTGTATTTGTTGTGTTCTCTCTTACCTGCGGCTGGCTTCCCAGGTGGCGCTGGTGGTAAAGAGCTTGCCTGCCAATGCAGGAGACATAGAGACTCATGTTCAATCCCTAGGTTGAGAAAAATTCCCTGGAGAAGGGCATGGCAACCCACTCCAATATACTTGCCTCGGAAATCCCATGGACAGAGGAGCCTGGCAGGTTCCAGTCCATGGGGTCGCAAAAGAGTTGGACACAATTTAGCCACTAAACAACAGCAACAAAAAAAGGATTATAATCCACAAATGAACAAGAATTCATGACTACAGACTGATTTAAAATAAAAAGGAGCAAAAGCACATTCTTAGAGTTACAAATTAAAGAATGATGTAGAAGGAATAATTAGCATTGTAGCTGTCACCATTTGACAACCTTTATAACGGCAATTTAAGCAAGAGTCAACCATAGATACTGTGATATTGTGATTTATAATAAGAAACCTATATTTGTCTTCATCCTGGTTTCTGACACAGAGCTCCTAAAATGCTTGGAAATTCCTAAGTGATAAGAGTGGTAAAAGAGTCTTGATATTTATAATAAACCCCTTTCAACCACACCTGAGTTTATCCTTACAAGGTGACTTTTGGAAAGCACCTAAGGATGGGGGCTGGTTACCTGGGGAATCAACCATGTAATTAGAGAGGCTGGAATTTTCAGGCCCTCCCAACCCCCACCTCTCAGGAAGAGAGAGGGGCTGGAGGTTGAAATCAATCACCAGTGGCCAATGATTTAATCAATCATGTCTAAGTAATGAAGCCTCCACCCAAAACCCCAAAAGCCTCCACCAAAACCCCCAAAAAGATAGGATTCAGAGAGCTTCCGGGTCGATGAATTGTAGAGGCGCTAGGAGGATGGAGTGTCTGGAACTCCCCCGCCCCCTCCTGGTATCTTGCCTTGTGCATCTCCTCCTTCTGGCTGTTTCTGAGTTACATCTTTTTGTAATAAACCAGTAATCCAGTAAGTAAAATGTCTTTCTGAATTCTTTATTTAAAAAATGTTTTTAAGTTGATTATGTTGTATTTTCATTTTATTCAGTTCAATACATTATCTCCTCCTCCCCCTTCTTCTATTTTGGCAACACAGCATGCAGGATTTTTGTTCCCCAACCAGGGATCAAACTCAGGCTCCCTGCATTGGGAGAGAGGAGTCTTAACCACTGGACCACCAGGGAAGTCCCTCTCTGAGTTCCTTGAGTTGCTCGAGCAAATTAAGCAACACCAAGGAGAGGGTTGTGGGAACCTCTGAGCTATATAGCCCATCAGTCAGAAGCACAGGTGATAACCTGGACTTGTGATTGACATCTGTAGTTGGTGGTGGGAGGGCTGGACTGAGCTTTTAACCTGTGGAATCCGATGCTATCTCTCAGTAGATAGTGTCAGAATTGAGTTACTTGCTTGTAGTGTTGGAAAAAAACATACGGGTTTAAACTAGTGGATTTAATCCATCTACACTGTTGATGGGACTCTAAATTGGTACTGCCACTGTGGAGAACAGTATGGAGGTTCCTTAAAGAACCAAAAATAGAACCATCATATAACCCAGCAATCTCACTCCTGGGCATGTATCCGGAAAAAATCATAAATCAAAAAGATTCATGCACCCCAATATTCACTGGGGCTATTTACAATAGCCAGAAGATGATATCATATGATATTTGGCTTTCTCTGATTACTTCACGTTAATACAATAATTTCTAGCTCCATCCATGCTGCTGTAAATGGCATTATTTCATTCTTTTTATGGCTGAGTAATACTCCATTATATATATATGTACATTTATATATATATATATATATATATTTTACAGATGCAAACACCGAGGTACCAACAAGATTAAGTGCTTCCTCAAAGTTTCCCAGAACAGAGATTTGGGCCCAGGGAGTCTGGCCTCAGACGGTGCCCCTTAAACAACTAGTTCACACGTGAGGTTTTGGGGGACGCAAATGGGAAAGCCCTGCCCTAACTTCGGCATCTTGCCATTTAGTGCTGTGCTGCTCAATACGGTAGCCACCGGCCACATGTGCTACATATATCTAACTTTTTTTGGTCTCCACTTCCTGTTCTTTTCAAACTTTATTTTGGCTATGCTGGGTCTTCCTTGCGGCCAGCAGGCTTTCTCTAGTTGCGGTTGAGCGGGAGTTACTCTCTAGGCCCTGTGCTCCAGCTTCTGATTGCGGCAGCTTCTCCTGTCGCAGAGCACGGGGTCCGAAGTTGTGGCGCTTGGGCTTAGTTGTGGTGAGGCATGTGGGATCTTCCTGGACCAGGGATCGAACCCGTGACCCACAAATTGGCAGGCAGATTCAGGGAAATCCTGTCCCTATATTTAACTTTAAATCATTAAAATTAAATAAAAAATGTAAATTCAATTTCTCAGTGCTCTTTGAGTGCTGTGGCCATTGTATGAACAGTTTCAGACATAAAACTTCCCATTATTACAGCTGTCAGTGGACATAAGCAATAAACAAACTGTAATAGGAATAGAAAATTTTGAGTTTTTGTTTGAGCCAAACAGAGCAATAGCCCCGGAGACACAGATTCAAGAAGCACTTGAATTGTGTTCCGCTAGACTACAAAAATAGGGAGGCTTGTAAAAGCAAAAACCACAAAATTACATAAATTGTTTGTCAAGAGTCAGGACTGGAGCTGGCGAGAAGTAAGGGTGCTGTTTAAGCAAGGGTTGGTTGGGATCCAAAGTGGGTTGCTTAGTTACAACGGGAGTTCTTGCGACCATAAGGTTGCAGCTGGCAGCTGCTAGCGGATATTGTTTTGAAAATGGCTGGTGGTATCCTCAAATCCGGTACAGTTCAGAAAATGCAAGTTCTCAAGTGATGCAGCAATGTGTCTGAAACCACATCCTCAGTGGCCACTCAGCTCCATTTTGAATGACTGAACCACAGTTACCCCATTTGAATTTTTAAATACATTTTCTTTCATGATTAAAGCAGATGATCTTCTTCTGATATGCCACAAAACTTGCTGTTCTAATTAGCATAAAATTTAAGTTAGCTTGGGAATTCCCTGGTGGTCCAGTGGTTAGGACTCTGCGCTTTCACTGATGAAGGTCTGGGTTCGATACCTGGTGGGAGAACTAAAATCCTACATGTCGAGCAGCGAGGCCAAAAAAAGAGAAAGTTTGTTAGCTCATATAAAAGCCAGAATGAGTTCCTGGAATCTCAATACATGAAAATTTCTTCCGTCACAGCACTGGACCCTAGTGGATAAGATGGAAAAGGTGTATAGTTTCAATCCCCATGGCAGAGGTGATGTTGATGAGCACTGGGTCCCGGTTAGACAGTGTGTCAGCAATAGACCGGGGAAAAATTTAGCCAGCTGGACATTTCCTCTCCTCACTCTTAGCTTTAATCTTTATTATTATTTTTTTTGCAGGCTTTTCATCTGCCCCCATACGCCTGTTATTTTTTCCTACTCTCCACCCTCCCTCTGACATGTCTACCATCAGCATAAATTCAGTGATTAGTCTATTGTAATCCTAATTGCTTTGATCCATATCATGATGAATTTCCAGTGGGCTGAATCAGAATTATTTTTGTGCTAGAATCGTGTCTCTCCTTGGTTTGCTTTAGGTTGCGTGCATGCTAAGTCGCTTCATTTGTGTCCATCTCTGTGTAACTTTAGCATCCTCTGTTCATGGAATTCTCCAGGCAAGAATACTGGAGTGGGTTGCCATGCCCCTTCCAGGGGATCTTCCTGACCCAGGGATCAAACTCAGGTGTCCTGCATTGGCAGGTCAGTTCCTTACCACTAGCGCAAGCTGGGAAACCTTTCTTTAGATTAGGTAAAGGAAGAAGATGAATGTGGAGTTTGAGGTGGAGAGATCTAGTTTGTATTCTATATTTATTACCTATGTGGATTTGGGCAGGTGACTTTACCTCTGTGAGCCACTGTGCCTCATTTTGTAAAATGAAGATTATCACTTTTTCTTCCTAGGGGTTAAAGTGAAAGTCGCTTAGTCATGTCTGGCTCTTTACAGTCCATGGAATTCTCCAGGCCAGAATACTGGAGTGGGTAGCCTTTCCCTTCTCCAGGGAAACTTCTCAACCCAGGGATCAAACCCAGGTCTCCCTCACTGCAGGTAGATTCTTTACCAGTTGAGCCACAGGGGAAGCCCAAGAATACTGGAGTGGGTAGCCTATCCCTTCTCCAGTGGATCTTTCCAACCCAGGAATCAAACTGGGGTCTTCTGCATTGCAGGCAGATTCTTTACAAACTGAGCTATCAGGGAAGCCCTCTTAGGGTTAGCATGAAAATAGTGATGATTAGGCCTGTAACAGCCCTAGGTGGGTAGAACATTTAATGACTGGTAGCTGCTGTCATTTGCAGACACTTCGCTTTCTGAGTTCTGCACTTGTAATTCTTCAGGGCAATAATTATATCATGTGGCACAGAATGCCACATTCAGAAGCAAGATCTGGGGTTTCAAGCCACTGGATTAGAAATCTACAAGGTGGGACTTCCTTGGTGGTGGTGAAGACTTGGAGCGTCCACTGCAAGGGGTGGAGGTTCGATCCCTGATTGGGGAAGTTCCACATGCCAGAAAAAACAAACAAAAACAAAAAAGAAATTTATAAGGTGGGAGTTTACAAATGCCATCAGCAATCATGGCCATGGATTGAAACCCAAGTTGGAGTTGGAGTTTTGGGGCTTTATTTACTTACTATCTTGTTAGTTTATATGAAAAATTTGACAATGTCACTTCAATGAATGAAAAAAAGTGTAAGTGAAATATGCTCAGTCGTGTCTTAGTGAGCCCATGGACTGTAGCCTGCCAGGCTTCTCTGTCCCTGGGATTTCCCAGGCAAGAATGCTGGAGTGGGTTGCCATTTCCTTCTCCAAGGGATCTTCCTGATCTAGGGATCCAACCTGCGTCTCTTGCATTATAGGCAGATTTTTTTTTTTTACTATCTGAGCCACCAGGGAAGCCCGTGACTTCAATAAAAACATATTTAAATGTGGTTTTTAGGGAAAAATCTGATAGGATGTGCTCCAGCATATATTAAAGAAAATCCAGAATATCCCAGTCCCTGCTTTTGAAAAAAACAATTGTCAAGCCCTTGCAAGGCAATCTCTAGATTCCACCGTGTCCAACAGAACCTCCAGTGACCATGGAAATGGTCTGTTGTGCACGGTGCTAACAATGAGCTCATGAGTACATGTTTAAAGGTGATGAGTGAGAGCCATCAAAGTTTTAATTTTGTTTAATTTGAATTAAATTTAACCAGCCGCTTGTGGCTTGTGACTACCTGGTTGGACAGCGAAGCTCTCGTCCGACAGCCTGAGTGCTGGTGAAAGTAGGCGGCTTGTTCTTGTAACCTGGTTGAATGAGCAAACAGTGGTTCCCGGTTCGGGATTTAAGCATTGACATCGTTTCTCCCTGGTTATGCAAGTCTGTTCTTGAGAACTAGTCTCTGCTTTCAGAATCAGCCTGGCCATGAACTGGCCGTTTAGTTTCTCTGAGCCTTGGTTACCCAATCTGTCAAATGAGGGATAATCATATTCCTTTTGCAAGGCCTTTTGTGAAGGCAGCCTAAAATTCTAAGCCAGCCCCACCTTTTCTGGGCTGCGTGACACATTACTTAACCTTTTTCGGCTTTAGTATCATTACCTTTAAGATGGGAGTGAATGTTACCTTCCTCCTAAGATCGTTGTGAGGATTAAGCAGTATTTGTCAAGTACTTAGAGCAGTGCCCAGGGCGTGATACAACCTATATATGTATTTGCTCTTATATTAATAATATGCTTGTGGACAAAATTTGTAGGTCAGGAAATCAACTTAGTAAGTCTCCACCAGTGCTTTTGGAATGTTTCTTTTCTGTGTGTCTTAGAATTTTTTTCCTGTGTTATGTTAACCATTTATAAAACCACATTTGATATTACCTTTTTTAAAAACTGAAGTTGATATACAACATTTCAGGTGCACATTCTGATTTTCAGATTATTTTCCATTATAGGTTATTACAAGATAGTGAAGATAGTTCCCTATGCTATACAGTAGGTCCTTGTTGTTTATATTTTATATATAATAGTGTATATTTGTTAATCCCAAATTCCCAATTTATCCCTCCCCCCTTTCCCCTTTGGTAACTGTAAGTTTGTTTCCTGTGTCTGTGTGTCTGTTTCTGTTTTATAAATTTACCTGTATTAGTTTTTAGATTCCACATATAAGTGATACCATATAATATTTGTCTTTGTCTGGCTTCACTTAATATGATAATCCATTCACTATTATATTTTTTAAAATTTTATTTTATTGAAGTATATTTGATTTATGTGTTATGATCTTTTTGAGCAAGGCTATGCTTTGTTTCATGATGTATTTATTTTAGTTTCACAAATATGTTTTGTACTGTTTTTTTTGTGTCAAATACATTTCTTATCCCAATGTGTTCAAACAAGTTTCAAAAGCAAGCTTTAATATTTTTAAATTGGAAAGATCTCAAAGTTGCTGAAAAGTTGCATGTACAGTACAAATAAATTATTTTTCCTAAACCATATAAAAACGAGTTGCCAAACTTATGCTCCAACATTTACAGATATTTAATGTATTTCCTACACACAGGATCATCTCTTACATAAAGTATAACCTCAGAAATAAAAACGTATTAGCAGTGATGAATTACTACCATCTAATTTCTGCAAGGAGATCCAACCAGTCCATTCTGAAGGAGATCAGCCCTGGGATTTCTTTGGAAGGAATGATGCTAAAGCTGAAACTCCAGTACTTTGGCCACCTCATGCAAAGAGTTGACTCATTGGAAAAGACTCTGATGCTGGGAAGGACTGGGGGCAGGAGAAGAATAGGACGACAGAGGATAAGATGGCTGGATGGCATCACTGATTCGATGCACGTGAATCTGAGTGAACTCCGGGAGTTGGTGATGGACAGGGAGGCCTGGCATGCTGCGATTCATGGGGTCGCAAAGAGTCGGACACGACTGAGCGACTGAACTGAACTGAACTGAAAGAAAACAAATGAGGAAGAATATACATTACTTGATTCCACCGACACTAAATTCAAAAACAGGCAAAATTTGACTCTTTAGGGATTTAGTGACTGAATAACATCAAAATATTAACAAAATAGCACCTGATACAAAGACCCAACTGATTGGAAAAGACTCTGATGCTGGGAAAGATTGAGGGCAAGAGGAGAGAAGGGGATGACAGAGGATGAGATGGTTGGATGGCATTATCGCCTCAGTGGATATGAGTTTGAGCAAACTCCCAGAGACAGAGGAGGACAGCGAGGCCTGGCATGCTGCAGCCCATGGGGGTCANCGTGGGGTCACAAAGAGTCAGACACGACTGAGCAACCGAGACTAATTTTCAGGCTCCGGTCAAGTGTCACCCGTTGTCCCAATAACGGTGTTTCCAGCAGGGGTTCCATTCTAGGCTCTCGCGCTGCATTTTGTTGCCATGTCTCTTTTGCTCCTTTAGTCCGGAAAATTTTTTCATTCTTTCGTTGACCTCTATGACTCTTGCGAACATTACAAGGCCAGTTTTGGCTAGGATGCCCATGAATTTGTGTTCGTCTGATATCTTCTCTTGATCAGATTCTAGTCATGCGCTTCTGGCAGGAGGGTCACAGAAGTGATGTTAGGATCTTACAGCCATCAGGATGTTGATGCTAAGGTGGAGTATTTCAGCCTTCTCCATTGTAAAGTTACTCTTTTCCTCTTTGTGATTAATGTGTTTTCTGGGAAGATCTTCTGGGGTCATGTAAATACCCTGTTCCTCGTCAAAACTCTCGATTTATTCATTTATTTAGTCATATCAGGATAAACTCAGAGCGTCAAAGGACTGTAATCTATTAAAATCACTGTTTATTTTGATGTTCCAGTTGTTCCCAATTTGACCTGCCCTTTCCAGCTGGTTCCAGGTCATTTTGGCCTGTTCCCCTCATCCTGTTTTCTTTTTATTTTTTTTTTTCATTTTAGAAGCTAAGTGATTTAAAAACAATTTTTTTTTTTTTATTGGAGTAGAGTTGCTTTACATTGCTGTGTTAATTTCAGTGGTACAGCAAAATGAATCAGTTATATACACACACATATGCGTGTATACATTTACTAATATATATACATATATATTGGGCTTCCCTGGTGGCTCAGTGGTAAAGAATCCACCTGCAGTGCAGGAGATGCAAGAGGTGCTGGTTTGATCCCTGGGTTGGGAAGATCCCCTGGAGGAGGGCATGGCAACCCACTTCATTATTCTTGCCTGAAAAATCCCATGGACAGAGGATCCTGGTGGGTTACAGTCCATGCGGTCCCAAAGAGTCAGACATGACTGAAGCAACAGAGCACGCACATACATATATGTATATATACACATTTATATCGGAGAAGGCAATGGCACCCCACTCCAGTACTCTTGCCTGGAAACTCCCATGGACGGAGGAGCCTGGTAGGCTGCAGTCCGTGGGGTTGCTGAGTCAGACACGACTGAGCGACTTCACTTTCACTTTTCACTTTCATGCATTGGAGAAGGAAATGGCAACCCACTCCAGTGTTCTTGCCTGGAGAATCCCAGGGATGGGGGAGCCCAATGGGCTGCCATCTGTGGAGTCGCACAGAGTTGGACATGACTGGAGCGACTTAGCAGCAGCAGCACACATTTATATGTATATATTTACATATATTAATAAATGTATGCCTATAGATCCCCCAGGACACGACTGAGCGACTTCACTTCACTTTTATAGATCCCCTGGAGGTGGGAAAGTCTACCTACTCCAGTATTCTTGCCTGGAAAATCCCATGGACACAGGAGCTTGGAAGGTTACAGTCTATGGGGTAGCAAGAGTCGGACACGACTGAGCAACTAAGCACACACACACAGAGCACAGCAATGTAGGCTCGCCTTTTTTTTGCTTTGTCCCAGTTCTAGAAGTAGTCTTTATCCCGAGAAGCCCTGATCTATTTCACTAGAGAGTGACATTTAGAAACCAACAGTTTGACGTTACATGTGGTCATTGCTATTGGCTCTTACTGCATCCAGGCTCTCTCGGTGGGCAGAGGTAGGGAGAGAGAGAAGGGATTGGGGGCAGGAGGAGAAGGGGACGACAGAGGATGAGATGGCTGGATGACGTCACAGACTCGATGGACGTGAGTCTGAGTGACCTCCGGGAGATGGTGATAGACAGGGAGGCCTGGCGAGCTGCGATTCATGGGGTCGCAAAGTGTTGGACACGACTGAGCGACTGAACTGAACTGAACTTACATGAACAATTTAAAGAGATAGAGGAAAGCAACAGAATGGGAAAGACTAGACATCTCAAGAAAATTGGAGATATCAAGGGAAACTTTCATGTAAGAATGAGCATGATAAAGAAAAAAAAAAAAAAATGGTAAGGACCTAATAGAAGTAGATGAGATTAAGAAGAGGTGAAAAGAATACAAAGAACTATACAAAAAAGTATTGATGACCTAGATAACCACAATGGTATGGTCACTCACCTAGAACCAGACATCCTGGAGTGTGAAGTCAAGTGAATCTGAGGGAGGATTACTACAAACAAAGCTAGTGGAGATGATGGAATTCCAGCTGAGCTATTTAAAATCCTAAAAGATAATGCTGTTAAAGTGCTACACTCAATATGTTAGCAAATTTGGAAAACTCAGCAGTAGCCACACAACTGGAAAAGGTCAGCTTTCATTCTAGTCCCAAAGAAGGGCAATGCCAAATTATGTTCAAACGACTGTACAATTGTGCTTATTTCACATGGTAGCAAGGTTATGCTCAAAATCCTTGAAGGTAGGCTTCAGCAGTACATGAACCAAGAACTTCCAGGTATCATGCTGGGTTTAGAAAAGGCAGAGGAACCAGAGATTTACATCTATATTTTTTAAAAAAAATTTTAAACTTAAAACATACCGATATGGGTTTCTTTATTCAATCTTTGATGAGGAGCCTAGGCTTTTCCTTTTAAAAATTTTTATTGAAATACAATTAATTTACAATGTTGTGATAGTTTCAGGTGTACAGCAAAGTGATTCATATATACATACATGTGTTTGTATATATAAACAAATATATATATATACTTTTATATATTCTTTTCTACTATAGGTTATTATAAGATATTGAATATAGTTCCCTGTGATTTACAGTAGGTCCTTATGGGTTATTTACCCCATATATAATAATGTGTATATTTTAATCTCAAACTCCTAATTTATCCCTTCCCCTCCCCCACTTTCCCCTTTGATAGCCATATGTTTGTTGACTATGTCTGCGAGTTTTCTGTTTGGCAAATAAGTTTATTTGTATCATTTTTTAAGATTTCACATATAAATGATAATATATAATATTTGTCTTTCTCTGTCTGCCTTGCTTCACTCAGTATGGTAATCTCCAGGGCCATCCATGTTGCTGAAAATGGCATTACTTCATTCTTTTTTATGGTTGAATAATATTCTACCTGTATTCATTTCTCCGTCTGTCTTTCTATATTGAAAGTCATGAGTTTACACTATCTCCAATTCCAACCCAGCACTATGGGGCTCATTCTGGGTTTCTCCCTTCATATCATTGTAGCTCACTTTTCTGGCAGTGTAAAAACTGGCCCCTGGTGCTCTTGACTTATTTACCTATTTGCTGGATCCTCCTGAGAGTAACCAGTCTCTTATGGCTGCCACTGCCTGCTCCTCTGGGCCCTGGGGTGGATTCCCTATTCCATCTGAGCCCTGACACCCTATTCCTGGCTACTCCAACCCCTCTTCCAGACAACTACTTGTTTGTGCAGAGGAAGAGAAAGGAAAGGAAGAGATCGATGTGTTTAAAATAGAACAGGGGCTTCCCTGGTGATCCAGTGGTTAGGACTCTGCACTCCTAATGCAGGGGACCTGGGTTTGATCCCTGGTCAGGGAACTAGTTCCCACAGGCTGCAACTAAGAGTTTGCATGCCCCAACTAAAGATCCAATGTGCTGCAATGAAGACCCAGAGCAGCTAAATAAATATTTTTAAAAACTTCCTTTCCTTATAAAATAAATAGACTATTGTTTTGCTCTTCCAATTTCTACTTAAAAGCCCCTAGCTATTCTTTCCTTTCCTTTTCTGTTTCTTATTATTAATACTAGGTTCCGCGTAAGTGTTCTTTTACTGAACTGGACATATCTTAAAAATCTTTTTAGTGCGATGCTCACTGTAACAGAAGTCAGAGGGAAAAGGAAAAGAAGGTGAAAGAGGAAGAAGATGAAGAGCAGCAGAATCTAGTTACATAAAAAACAACAATTATACAACCTGTGTGTGTGTGTGCCGTGCGTGTGCGCACTCATGCCCTACTCTTTGAAACCCCATGGACTGCAGCCCACCAGGCTTCTCTGGCCCTGGGATTTTCCAGGCAAGAATACTGGAGTGGGTGGCCATTTCCTTCTCCAGGGAATGTTCCTGACCAAGGGATCAAACCCATGTCCCCTGCATTGGCAGGCAGATTCTTTACCACTGAGCCACCTGAGAAGCCCTGACATAATCTCATCCCTGTATTTTTCCCAAGGTTGGACCTTTGCGGTCCCTGTTTGTGCTTGAGAAATGGATTTCAACATCAGGCAGGGCTTTTTGGGGATGAGACGGGTGTGACAGGGGACAGAGGGAGAGACTGGCCGAACTGGTCTTGCTGGTTTCTCTTCTTCCCAAGTTTGTGTTTTTAAGGAAGGGCTCATTTAATTTCAGTTACATAAAAAATACATGAATACCTTCTCACTGTAAAAACATTCAAACAATATATAGAGAGAGCAAAAAGCCCTTTTGAGAAATGGGCAGTCAACCAGTGACAGAGGAGGAATTTGGAAGGCAATGTGGAAATATTTTTCAAAATGACAAATGCACATCACTTTTGACTTGGCAGTTTTCCTCCTAGGAATTTATCTTACAGGCATGGATCATACAGCCAGCATGAGGTCTGCCCAAGTGATATTAATTACAGTAATGTTTGAGGTGGCAAAAACTAGGAACCTTCTAAGTGTCTATTAAGAGGGGGCTGGCTAAGTTAATTATGGTACATTCAGACCGTTTGATGGAGAAGGAAATGGCACCCCACTCCAGTACTCTTGCCTGGAAAATCCCATGGACAGAGGAGCCTGGTAGGCTGCAGTCCATAGGGTCGCGAAGAGTCGGACAGGACTGAGTGACTTCACTTTCACTTTTCACTTTCGTGCATTGGAGAAGGAAATGGCAACCCACTCCAGTGTTCTTGCCTGGAGAATCCCAGGGACGGGGGAGCCTGGTGGGCTGCCGTCTATGGGGATGCACAGTGTCGGACACGACTGAAGCGACTTAGCAGCAGCAGCAGCAGTAGACTGTTTGATGCTCTAAGGGCATTTGAAAACAAACAAAGAAACAAACAAACGAACATGAGGCACATATAGAGTTTTGTAAGAAATTAAAACTGTGTATAGAATAATAATGCAAATATTCAAATAGAGTCCGTGGCTAAAGGGACTGAAGTGACTCAGCAGTAGCAGCAGCAGCTAAAGGGAAAAAAAAAAACACAAGGCACATCTTATATATTAGTCTGGAGAAACCTTGAAGATAATCTCAAGTTAAAAATTAAAGAAAGATGCAGAATTGTGTGCCACCATGGTGTTAAATGGGTTTCCCAGGTGGCGCAGTGGTAAACAATCCACCTGCTAACGCAATAGACTGCGGTTATATCCTGGCTCGGGCAGATTCCCTGGAGGAAGAAATGGCAACCCAGTCCAGTATTCTTGCCTGGAAAATCCCATGGACAGCGGAGCCTGACGGGCTACATGGCGTCACAAAGATTCAGACACGACTGAGCTCGAATGCATCGTGTTATAAAAACGATCTATGTGTAAACATTTGTATATGCCTAAAACCCTTCAGGAAATTCACACAAGGCAACAACTAGTTTTGACTTGGAAAGAAATTGGGTGGCCACGGAATGGGCGTGGGAGGAGATTTTCCCCTCCTTCCTGATGCATCCTTTCTATCCTTCCTGTGTCTTTTCTGAGCCTCAGTTTCCCCACTTGGAAAGGAAGGGTCACTGACAAGGGACACTGGAGTTCTCTTTCTGGAGCTGGCATAGAATGGCTCTTAGTGAGAGGCCTTGTCACTCCCCTACCTCCACCCCCTGGTCTGGGGCTTCACAGAGAACTCACTCCAACTTTCTGCTTTATCTGGTGATAAAGAGACACTGGCACCTCACTGTTTATTGCATCATTATTTCTAATAATGCCAAGACATGGAAGTGACTTAAGTGCCTATTAACAGGTGAATGGATAAAGAAGACGTGGGATATATTGGAATATTACTCGCCCATAAAAAAGAATGAACTATGCCATTTGCAGCAATATGGATGAACCTAGAGATTATCTATGTAACAGAAACAGACTCAGACATAGAAAACAAACTTCAACAAAGGCGGGGGAGGGGTAAATTGGGACTATCAACTAACAGATGCACCCTACTATACATAAAATAGATAACAAGAATTTTACTGTCTAGCATAGGGAACCATATTCAGTATCTTGTACTAAAATTTAAAGAAAAAGAATAGAAAAAAAGAATATATATGTGTGTGTATAATGGAATCACTTTGTTGCACACATGGAAATAACATAATGTGTAAATCAACTATACTTAAAAAAAAAAAAGTAGCATTTGCAACCATCAGTTTGAAGTCAGATGCACAAGGGGATTTTCTTAATTTTTTGGCAATTTCTGGCAAGTAAGGGGCAAGATAACCCAGTCCTTTCTAGTATCTCTGCATTCCCATATTCACCCTCAGGCTTGGGTCCCACTGTGGGTTTCCCCTCCAGGAGTCTCAAGAGCCATCAGGGTTCTCTCTCTGCAGAGACCTCTGGTGAGTGAGGAGTGGGCTCCTGTGGGCTGTCACTCACCCAGCCTAATAAGTGACCTGTGTCAGCCCGTCTCAGTTCTACACGGCAGGAGCTCCGCTGCCTGGTCCAAAATCCTGCTCCTCCACCCATGTGTGACTTTGGCCAAGTCCCCTCTAGCTTTCTGTGCCTCAGTTTCCTCATCTGTAAAATGGAAGAAGACATCCTAATTAGTTAATGTGTCTAGAGGGTAGCCACTAGCGATCTGGCCCTTTAAATGTGGCTGCTCTAAACAGAGGTGCGCTATCAATGTAAAGTAGACTGCATTTGGAAGACTTTGTATGTGTATGGCTGATCCTGATCACAGTGCCAGTTGTCCCGCTGTTCACACTGTCCGCACTGTTCGCTGAACCCAGGGTAGGCAAGGAGAGAGTTAAGGGGCTGGAAGAACATGCAAGGAGCAGTATTTATTCACTCCTGGCTGGTACAGCAGACCTAGCAGCAGACTCGCTGTATTCGCTCCTCTCGTGGCTGACCCAACAGACACAGCCCTGAGGCAGCAGCAACGCGGCCCCTTTCTAGGTGGAGCTCACATATGCCTTCAGCCCGCAGTAGCTCGTGACCAAACGAGCACCTCGTGATGCGCATGTGCAGTGCTACAAATGATCTCAGCTGTTACACAGTCATTATTTACAAAATGTGGAGCCAGAGAGCCTGAACACGCTATCTTAGCTAACTCGCGCCCGCCTCACAGTATAAAAAAATAAAAGAATGTACAGCAAGTCATTCATAGCTTGTATGTTGATCACATTCTAAAGTGATAATATTCTGAATGTGTTGGATTTAAGTATGATTTATTTCACCTTTTTCTTTTTGCTTTTTTAAAATGTAGTTACTAGAAAATGTAGAATTACATTTGAAGCTCACCATTATAGTTCTGTTGGACGGTGCTGGTTTAGAAAAACTGTGGGCACTCGAACTTTAGCTGCTACTTCAAGCAGCCCTCAGAGCCCATTTTTTGTTCTGACAGTCACTGATTGGTTTTCTCCACAGCTTTACTAAGGTACAATCGACAAAAATTGTATGTGCCTATGGTGCACAAAATGATGATTTGATATACATATACACTGTGAAATAATTACCACAATCAGGCTAATAGTGAAGGACAGGGAAGCCTGGCATGCTGCAGTCCATGGGTTGCAAAGAATCAGACTTGAGTTAGCAGCTGAACACCACCACCACCTCATGTAGTCACATTGTGTGTGTGTGTGTGTGTGTGTGTGTGTGGTGATCTACTCTTTAGCGATTTTCAAGTAAATAATACATAGCAGTAATTAAAGTCACCATGCTGTGTGTTCATTCAAAAAACTAAGATCATGGCATCCGGTCCCATCACTTCATGGCAAATAGACGGGAAAACAATGGAAACAGTGACAGACTTTATTTTCTTGGGCTCCAAAATCACTGTAGATGCTGACTGCAGCCATGAAATTAAAAGACACTTGCTCCTTGGAAGAAAAGCTATGACTAACCTAGACAGTATATTAAAAAGCAGAAACATTACTTTGCCAACAAAAGTCCACCTAGTCAAAGCTATGGTTTTTCCAGTAGTCATGTATGGCTGTGAGAGTTGGACTCTAAAGAAAGCTGGGTGCGGAAGAATCGATGCTTTTGAATCATGGTGTTGGAGAAGACTCTTGAGAATCCCTTAGACTGCAAGGAGATCCAACCAGTCTATCCTAAAGGAAATCAGTCCTGAATATTCGTTGGAAGGACTGATGCTGAAGCTGAAGCTCCAATACTTTGGCCACCTGATCCAAGAAATGACTCATTGGAATAGACCCTGATGCTGAGAAAAATTGAAGGCGGGAGGAGAAGGGGACAACAGAGGATGAGATGGCTGGATGGCATCACTGACTCGATGGACATGAGTTTGAGCAAACTTTGGGAGTTGGTGATGGACAGGGNTGGCCACCTGATCCAAGAAATGACTCATTGGAATAGACCCTGATGCTGAGAAAAATTGAAGGCGGGAGGAGAAGGGGACAACAGAGGATGAGATGGCTGGATGGCATCACTGACTCGATGGACATGAGTTTGAGCAAACTTTGGGAGTTGGTGATGGAAAGGGAAGCCTGGTATGCTGCAGTCCATGGGGTCACAAAGAGTCAGATACGACTGAGCAACTGAACTGAACTGATGCTGTATGTTAGATTCCCAGGAATTAATCATCTTATAAAAACAAGTTCATCCCCTTTGACATATATATCCTTTTTACCTGACGGTAATTTTTTATTGTTTTTTGTTGGTTGGTTGGTTTTTTCATCTTTTAAACATTTATTGAAAGTGAGCTGGGAAACAAGCAGATACCGATCTCAGCACTCCGGAGCTTTGTGGGTTTGTCTTTTTTTAATGTATTATTTATTTATTTATGGCTATGCGGGGTCTTCCTTGTTGCTCGGGCTTTACTCTAGTTGCAGAGTACAGGGGCTACTCTTTAGCTGTAGTGAGCGGGCTTCTTATTGTGCGGCTTCTCTTGTGGAGCACAGGTTTTAGGGCACCCAAGCTTTAGAAGTTTGGCTCAGGGGCTTAATTGCTGTGTGGCATATGGGATCTTCCCTGATCAGGGATGGAAACTGTGTCCCTTGCGTTGGCATGCAGATTCTTTACCACTGAGGCACCAGGGAAGCCTGGTTGGTTAGTTGTTAGATTATGAAATTAGGACAGATGGCCAGCATTTACAGAAATCTGTGTGATTCTTGAATATCTCTCAAATCTACTCATTTCTTCTGTTTCTACTGCTTGAGTGCGGGCTACCTCTTCTCTTGCCCGCTCCCGCTGTTCTCCAAGATTCTATGCTCAGGTCTGCTTGCGTTCACCAAGCCTGGTCCCAGTAGTTAGTCCTTCCTTCCTTCTGGGCATTTGGGAGGATCACCCTTTCCTGCCTTAAAGAAACACGTGGCCACGTGACTTGTTGTGGCCAATGAAATAAGAGCGGAAGTGACGCAGGATGCTTCAGCATGGAAGCGTTTAAACTTACGTGCGTCTCTATTTTCTGTGTCCTTGTTGCTATGACCACCAGCCTTCCAAATGGAAGATCTTTTGTCAGCCAGGGTCATAGTGTGAGGACGACGTGGAACAGAGTGAGGAATGATGCTCACAAGGAGTAAACCATCTTTGAGCCACTGAATTCTGGAGCCGTCTCCGCAGCATAAGCTAGCCTGTCCTGACAGATGTGTTCCTCACCCACTTCACTTGCCCTGCAGTTGGAATCTTGTGCAAAGCAGGC
This sequence comes from Cephalophus harveyi, assembly GCA_006410635.1. Classification (NCBI taxonomy): domain Eukaryota; kingdom Metazoa; phylum Chordata; class Mammalia; order Artiodactyla; family Bovidae; genus Cephalophus; species Cephalophus harveyi. Next base: position 560,872 of record SJYT01042886.1, on the reverse strand, counting down.
CGAGTTCACTATCACCTTTTCATGACTCCCAGCGCTGTCAGGGCTTCCCTGGTGGCTCAGAGGTTAAAGCGTCTGCCTGGAATGCAGGAGACCCGAGTTCGATCCCTGAGTCGGGAAGATCCCCTGGAGAAGGAAATGGCAACCCACTCCAGTACTCTTGCCTGGAGAATCCCATGGAGGGAGGAGCCTGCTGGGCTACAGTCCATGGGGTCGCAAAGAGTCGGACACGACTGAGCGACTTCACTCACTCAGCGCTGTCAGGAGACGGTCCAGGTGCTTTCTGTGGCCCTACCTACCCTTCTAAGCGATGCAGACTCCTTCATGCCTCTTAGGCCTCTCCCCCACCCTTATTTACATTTGTATCTTAATTGTCCCGAACTTCTGTTTATCAGAAGCATTGTAATCTTATGCTCACTTCCTGGTTCTTCTGTGTGCCGTTCCTTCTACCCGGAATGCTTTTCCCGAATCCTGCCCTCTCTCTCTCTCTACCTGGTTGACACCTACTCCTCTTTTAAGACTCACCTCGGATATCCTCTCCAACAGGAAGCCCTGTCTAACCTCCAGTCTGGCTCAGAGTCTTCCTTTGGAACTCCCACGGTCCCTGGGCTTCCTCCGTAACTGTTCTGATCACTCTAGATCATCTCTGAGGAATAAGTCTGTCTCCACCGCTGGAGTCCCTGGAGGGGAGGGCTGGGTGAAGAGGAGGCTTTCAAGAAATGTTTGTTGAATGAATAATAAATAAATTCAGATGTTAAACAGCGCTCTCTGTCACAGGGTTTCTGAGAAGTGGGGCGATATCTCTTCTGCTATTTTCATTTCTCTGTGGGAGCCTTTCTTCTGATCCAGCGCTTAGCGGCTGGCATAATTCATTCCTGAATACTGCAGGGAAGTGGCTGTGGTTTCTGTGGAAAGTCCCAGAGAAATTGTTGTTTTCTTGGATCCTCTAACCAATTCTATCGAAATTTCTTTGCTGAAGCCACCCTCATCAGCTTTTATTTTTACATTTTCCCCAACCTTTTTAATGAAAATTTTCGAACATAGAGAAAATCTGAAATAATTTCATAGTGAACACATCACTTGCTGCTAAGTTGCTTCAGTCGTGTCTGACTCTGTGTGACCCCATAGACAGCAGCCCACCAAGCTCCCCCGTCCCTAGGATTCTCCAGGCAAGAACACTAAAGTTGGTTGCCATTTCCTTCACCAATGCATGAAAGTGAAAAGTGAAAATGAAGTCGCTCAGTAGTGTCCGACTCTTAGCAACCCCGTGGACTGCAGCCTACCAGGCTCCTCCATCCATGGGATTTTCCAGGCAAGAGTACTGAGATTCTCCAGGCAAGAACACTAAAGTTGGTTGCCATTTCCTTCACCAATGCATGAAAGTGAAAAGTGAAAATGAAGTCGCTCGTAGTGTCCGACTCTTAGCAACCCCGTGGACTGCAGCCTACCAGGCTCCTCCATCCATGGGATTTTCCAGGCAAGAGTACTGGAGTGGGCTGCCATTGCCTTCTCCGACTCATCACCTAGATTCAACTATTATCATTTAACGCTACTTGCTTTATCACATGTCCACTTACCTTCCCATCTCCCTGTCTATTCGTCACTCCATCTGATTTTTCTTTTGCCTTTCAAAGTACACTTCTCTCTCAATGCTATCCCATGTGTAAAAATAATGAGTGTTCAATATTTATTTTCTGTTTTATTTTACTTATTTAGATTTTGCTTTTCATATAGAGTTTAAATACACCAAAATACACAATCTTAAGCACTCTTAGACTTACAACAAGCATGTAGATCCGTGCTAACCAGATTCCTATCATGAATCAGAACCTTACCATCTTCCAGAGGGTTCCCTTGCACACTTTTTGGGTCAATTTCTGGGTTTCAGAGAGGAGTAGGGGAGGTGGGGGTAATATGGTGGAAAGTGGAAGGCCAGACTTTGAAGACCCTCTTAGACCATGATGAGTATGTCAACTAAAAAAAGATGTACAACTTGAGAGTTGTGAGTTAAGTTTTATTTGGGGCAAAATGAGGACTGCAGCCCGGGAGGCAGCATCTCGGATAGCTCTGACGTACTGCTCCAAAGCGGCAGTGGGGGAAAGTCAATATATAAGGTTTTGGTGAAGGGGGAGTTCAATGCCATGAAGCATTCATTTTACAAAAGTTTTCTGTTAGTCACGAGGATCTGATGTCACCATGAAGGGCTTCTCTAGATGTGAGGATATGCAAGGATTGAGATAATAAAATCTGTTCCTAAAAACATTCAACTATCTAAAGACCTGTCCCAGCAGATTCCCTGGAGCACAGAGTGCCTCACTCCACCCTGAACTCCCTCAGGGGTTGTTGAAGGTCAACAGCTAGAGGCAGATTGCAAATGCCTTTGTTGTTCAGTTGTTGGGAGTGCTCTTGGTAAGGGCCAATTTGTAGTTGACAAGTAGTTGAATAATAAGATGAATACAATTGATGATGATGATGATAATATACTGGATATTTTTTGTTTGCTCTTTTCTGATCCACTGTGATAAATGTCGGGAGGCTAGTCACTATGGACTACCCTGGGCTTTCTTTCTTTTTTTTTTTTTTTAATATTATTTATTTGGCTGTATAGGTCTTAGTTGTGGCATGTGGGATGTCCAATTTTCATTGTAGCATGTGGAATCTTGAGTTTCGGCAACTCTTAGTTGCGACATGTGAGATCTAGTTCCCTGACCAGGGATTGAACCCGGGCCCCCTACATTGGGAGCCTGGAGTCTTAGCCACTGGACCACCAAGGAAGTCCCACCAAGGGTTTTCTTGACCTCTAGCTTCCTGCTTGGGTTGGCCAATGGGGACACTGACAAGAGATTGACATGAGGGGTGTTTATGTCTCCATCACCCTGCTTGATGTGGGAGTTGCCTCCAGTTGGTTGTATCTTTCCGCCCACAGCTCCTGTCTGGGGGGTCCACTTCACACACCTCTGTGTTCTTCCAGGCCTGGGGATAATCAAAACTCCCCTCCTTATTGCCCTTAACTCCTTCACCACCCTTGCGGTCTCCCTGCTCACTGCTCCACCTTTGTAAGTAGTCTCTTTTTTTTAAATTGGCGTATAGTTGCTTTAAAGTATTATGGGGCTTCCCTGATGGCTCAGACGGTAAAGAGTCTGCCTACAATACCTATCATGTGGGAGACCTGGGTTCAATCCCTGGGTCGGGAAGATCTCCTGGAGAAGGAAATGGCAACCCACTCCAGTACTGTTGCCTGGAAAATTCCATGGGTGGAGGAACCTGGTAGGCTACAGTCCATGGAGTCGCAAAGAGTCGGTCACGAATGAGTGACTTCGCTTCACTTCATAGTTGCTTTAGAGTATTATGTTAGTAGTCGTGTCTGACTCTTTGCGACCCCAGAGACTGTAGCCCGCCAGGCTCCTCTGGTCATGAGATTCTCCAGGCAAGAATACTGGTGTGGGTAGCCTTTCCCTTCTCTAGGAGATCTTCCTGACCCAGGAATTGAACCTGCGTCGCCTGCTGGGCAGACGGATTCTTTACCACTGAGCCACCTGGGAAGTCTCATAATTCCCTGTGCTATAGGTAAGGCAGAGGAACCAGAGATCAAATTGCCAACATCCGCTGGATCATGGAAAAAGCAAGAGAGTTCCAGAAAAACATCTACTTCTGCTTTATCGACTATGCCAAAGCCTTTGACTGTGTGGATCACAATAAACTGTGGAAAATTCTNATAGGTAAATCCCTATTGCTTATCTGCTTTACATACACGTAGTAGTTTGTATCTGTTCATTCTTCTGATTTATCCCTCTCCCCCTCCCTTTCCCCTTTGGTAACCATAAGGTTGTTTTGTATGTCTGTGGCTCTGTTTTGTATATAGATTCATTTGTATTATTTATTAGATTCCACATATAAATGATATCATATATGTCTTTCTCTGTCTTAGTTCACTTAGCATGATAATCCCTAGGCTCTTTATTTTGCTGCAAATGGCAATATTCCATTCTTTTTTTTGTGTGTGGCTGAATAATGGTAAGTAGTCTTTTTATTAAACTCACGCCAGTCACTCACTTTGGATTTGATGTCTGCTTTCTGCCCAGACAGAAGGATGCAGTAGTTAGCCGTACTGAGAACATCCTAAGAGACACTGTTCCAACTTTACAGGAAACACTCTATTTAATTCACCCAGTGACCCCACTGGGGTCATTGAAGAGGTGGCAAGAGTACACAGAGAACTGTACAAAGATCTTCACAACCCAGATAATCATGATGGTCACCTACAACCAGACATCCTGAAATGTGAAGTCAAGTAGGCCTTAGGAAGCATCACTATGAACGAAGCTAGTGGAGGTGATGGAAATCCAGTTGAGCTATTTCAAATCCTAAAAGATGATGTAGTGAAAGTGCTGCCCTCAATATGTCAGCAAATTTGGAAAACTCAGCAGTGGCCACAGAACTGGAAAAGATCACTTTTCATTCCAATTCCAAAGAAAGGCAATGCCAAAGAATGCTCAAACTACCACACAATTGCACTCATCTCACACGCTAGTAGGTAAGTCTCAAAATTCTTCAAGCCAGGCTTCAGTAATACGTGAACTGTGAACTTCCAGATGTTCATGCTGGTTTTAGAAAAGGCAGAGGAACCAGAGATTAAATTGCCAACATAGGCTGGTTCATCGAAAAAGCAAGAGAGTTCCAGAAAAACATCTATTTCTGCTTTATTGACTATGCCAAAGCCTTTGACTGTGTGGATCACAATAAACTGGAAAATTCTAAAAGTGATGGGAATACCAGACCACCTGACCTGCCTCTTGAGAAACCTATATGCAGGTCAGGAAGCAACAGTTAGAACTGGACATGGAACAACAGACTGGTTCCAAATAGGGAAAGGAGTACATCAAGGCTGTATATTGTCACCCTGCTTATTTAACATATACAGAGTACATCATGAGAAATGCTGGGCAGGAAGAAGCATAAGCTGGAATCAAGACTGCTGGGAGAAATATCAATAACCTCAGATATGCAGATGACACCACCCTTATGGCAGAAAGTGAAGAAGAAACAAAGAGCCTCTTGATGAAAGTAAAAGAGGAGAGTGAAAAAGTTGGCTTAAAGCTCAAGATTCAGAAAACTAAGATCATGGCATCCAGTCCCATCACTTCATGGCAAATAGATGGGGAAACAGTGGAAACAGTAACTAACTTTTTGGTGGAGGGGGTGGGGGGCTCCAAAATCACTGCAGACGGTAAATTGCAGTCATGAAATTAAAAGGCACTCCTTGGAAGGAAAGTTATGACCAACCTAAACAGCATATTAAAAAGCAGAGACATTACTTTGTCAGCAAAGGTCCATCTAGTCAAGGCTATGGTTTTTCCAGTTGTCATGTATGGATGTGAGAGTCGGACTATAAAGAAGGCTGAGTGTTGAAGAATTGATGTTTTTGAACTGTGGTGTTGGAGAAGACTCTTGAGAGTCCCTTGGACTGCAAGGAGATCCAACCAGTCCATCCTAAAGAAGATCAGTCTGGGTGTTCATTGGAAGGACTGATGTTGAAGCTGAAACTCCAATACTTTGGCCACCTCATGCAAAGAATTGACTCATTTGAAAAGACCCTGATGCTGGGAAAGATTGAAGGCAGGAAGAGAAGGGGATGTCAGAGGATGAGATGTTTGGATGGCATCACCCACTCAATGGACGTGAGTTTGGGTTAAGTCCAGAGTCTGTGATGGATAGGGAGGCCTGGCGTGCTGCGGTTCATGGGGTTGCAAAGAGTCGGACACGACTGAGCGACTGAACTGAACTGAACGACCCCATGGAGAAATAGATATCTGGAGAGGTGGTCTCTAGTCCAGAGTTCCAGAATGAATTAAGTGGTGGACTCAGGATTTGAACCGATAGGAATCAAGAATAACTCGAAGCCACTGTGGGAATTTTAAGCCAAGAAGTCAGGTTGGTGTTTTGAGAACGCCCTCTGGTGGCGGGATGGAGCACGGTCAGCTGAGTTAGCATCTACACTGGCCCTGACCCCAGCACCTCCTCTTAGGAGTTCCGGCTTTCTAGGAGCCTTGGAGAAAGGCAGAAGAACCCACCCTGTTATTCTTTCCTGAGAAATCCCCTGAACATTAGCTCTCTGGCTCTGCAGAGTACTCCTGTTTTAATATTTGGCTAATGCAGTGACAACATTCAACTAAATTCTGCTGTACACCATTCAAATATATTCAGCTGTGGGCACTGCCCAGGTTCCAAGATGTCTTCTTCAAGGAAGTGACATTAGAGCAGAGCTTTAAAGGACAAGTAGCCAAGGCCTGAGAGAATCCCCCTTGTTCTGGGAAAAGGGTGTATATTTGTGAGGGAGGGAGCCTGGCCAAGGAGGCTGGGGAAATAGGTCAGGACCCTTTTGGGAAAGTACTCTGGCTTTGGGACTTTGTCTTGTAACTTAGTTTGGACCTGCAGATTGCCCATACCGTTTAGCTTCTGCTGCAGCAATGCTGTGTAACAAACCAGCCCTGACCCTCAGTAACATTCATTTAGCTCACAAGTTTGCAGTACCTGGGCAATTTAGGCTGAGCTTGGCTGAATGGTTTTCCTGGGCTCAGCTGTGCTTACCCACAAGTCTGGGGCAGGGTAGGGGGTAGAGGGGTGTCAGCTATTGGCTGATCTAGCCTGGTCTCATCGCAACAAAAGTACAGGTTGAAATGGGTGGGGGCCCCTCTATTAAGACTCAGGCTGGAGATTGGCGCTCTGTCACTTCCAACTCATTCTGCTGGTGAAAGCAGGTCACACTGCCAACTCAGAGTCGTGTAGCTACAAAGTTACATGGGAAAGAGCGTGAATACAGGGAGGGGTGAGGCATCGGGGGCCAACAGTTGTCATCAACTCAAAGAGCTTGGGCTCTGCTCCCCAGCAGGAGACATCAGAGCTTGTCTCTGAGAGGACCCCAGACAGCTCCCGTGCCATGGCTCTTTGCAGAAAATTCTCAAGCCCAGGGTGGACAGGGTTTATGTGGGGAAGGGAACAAAACAGAGGGAATGGCAGGGTGAAGAAGCTGTTGTGTCTGCATTTCTCATTTGGGTGTGGCTGTCTAGAGGGAGCTGGTGGGAAGCTTGGAAGGCATCCACATTTGCTGGCTATTGAAGAGTGAATGCCGTATTTGATCATATCATTGCATTATCTGTTTTCTAAAACAATTTACTTATTTACTTATTTTTTTTTTGGCTGCCCTGGGTCTTAGTTGCAGCCTGAGCAATCTTTTACTTGTGACATTTGAACTCAGCTGCAGCATGTGGGATCTAGTTCCCTGACCAGGGATCGAACCTGAGTCTTAGCCACTGGCCCAACAGGGAGGTCCCTGCATTATCTGATTCGAGGTTTTTAATCTAAATATGTTCATTTAGATCTATTTATCAATCAATTATACATGGGCTATGTTTTTCTAAATTTTTGTCTTTAGCTCAATGAAGCCTTGCTTTGTAAATAAAGGTGCAGATGAGGGATTCATGCATCCTAAGATCTTTGGAGTCATTTCGAAATCTTTCCTCCTAGTTCTTGTGTAAGCTTTGAGCTCTGCAAACCCGCATTCCTTCTTGTGTGCCCTGCGGAAGCCACTTAATCATCCCAGCAGTTCCCTATAGCCAGATTATGATTACCTTCATTTGACGAGCAAAGAAAATTGAGTGGTTTCCACAAGTAGGTTTCCCAGAACTTTTGCTGCTTGTAAAAATGATTGGACCCAGATGATTCTAGAACTTCCCTGGGTTTTTTTTTTTTTTTTTTTTAAAGCAAGACTCACTGGGCTGTCACCCTCAGAATGGAGACAGCTGTCTGGGCACAGAGGCCTGACCGGGATGCAGGCACACTCCCATCTCTCTGGGAACACGGCATGTAGATCGGAGGGGCTGGTCTCCTCTGCAGCTGTCATTATTACGGGAACTGTGGGTGTGGGTTTTTCCTGACTCTTGATCTGGAGTAGCCTCCCTATTCTCAGGGCTCATAGGCTGTGAGAAAGTCAAGTCTGGAATAACAGCAATCCTTTTACAGCTAATCTGGCAAGCCCAAGCCCAGTCTTTCACATTTGGAAGCTGTATCATGCATTTGGCCGTTCCAAGTGGCCCTAGTGGTAAAGAACCCGGCTGCCATTGCAGGAGACATGAGGCTTGAGTTTGATCTTTGGGTCAGGAAGATCCCCTGGAGGAGGGCATGGCAACCCACACCACTATTCTTGCCTAGAGAATCCCATGGACCGAGGAGCCTGGCGGGCTGCAGTTCATAGGGTTGCAAAGAGTCGTTCAGGACTGAAGCAACTTAGCACACAGCACACATCATGCATTTGGAGTATTAATTATTTTCCCTTGTGTTACCAATCAGAACTCAAATTTCTTGATCCTTATCTCAAAGCAGTGGGAGGTACAGGGGAGGTCCCAGCCACACAGAGATATTATTCTGGCCCAGGGCAAAGGACCTGGGTTCAGTGTTGGGCTTTTGTAACTCTGATGATGTTCCAGGCTCTTCCCACTCCCTATCACTGCACCCAGCTTGGAGCTGGAAGGACATTATCAGCCCACACCCTGGCACCCTCAGCCTGTGCCTACCAACATCCTGGGAAGGCTGCCCATGTGCAGCCCAATGATTAGAAAGTGCTTCCAGACAGAGTCTTGAGCCAGGTTGAGTTCTGAGAGTCCCATATGTCCAGTTTTTGGCAACTGCACATATTGCTGCCAGGAACATTCTTGTTGGAGTCCCTTGGTGGACATACCTATGCGCTCCTATTCAGTATGTAGGCAGGGCTGTGAGTGCAGGGTTAAAGGATATATATATATATATATATATATATATAGCGGAATACTGAGAAACAGTTTTCTCAAGTAGTTGTATACACTTACCGAATTTTGAACCAGGGGATTGTATTTCCCGTTTAAATTTTAAAAAATTTAAGATGTACAGCTACAAACACCACCAAATTGCCGAGACATTGCTTACATTGAGTGTATTAGTTTCCAGTCACTGCTATAACAGCTGACCCCAATCTTAATGGCTTAGAATAACACAAGTTTATTATCTTACAGTTCTGGAGGTCAGAAATCTTGCATAGGTCTTCTTGGGCTAAAATCAAAAGCCATCTTCTTTCAAAAGAGACTTCCCTCATGGTCCAGCGGCTAAGACTTCACGCTCCCATTGCAGGGGGCCCAGGTTCAGTCTCTGCTCAGGGAACTAGATCCCACATGATGCAACTAAGCGTTTGCATGCTGAAACTAAAGATCCCACAAGACCCGGTGCAGCCAAATTCATAAATATTTTTTAAAAGGAAAAAAAAAAAAAAAAAAGGAGGCTCTAGGAAAGAATCCACTTCTTGCCTTTTCCAGTTACCAGAGGCTGCCTGCATTCCTTGGCTCCCAGCCACATAACTCTGATGTCTGCTTCTGTCAACACATCTCCTTCTCTGACTCTGACCCTCTTGCCTCCCTTGTATAAAGACCCAAGTAGTTACACTGGACCTTTCCTGATAGTTGTCAGGATAATCTTCCCATCTCAAGATGCTTGAGTTAAGCACACCTGCAAATCCCCTTTTGCCACACAGGATCACATAATCACAGGTCCTAGGGATTAGGACATGGAAATTTTAGGGGGGCATTATTCTATCTCCCGGGCTTCCCAGGTGGCACTAGTGGTAAAGAATCCACCTACTTAATGCAGGAGACAAAGGAGACACGGTTCAATCTCTGGGTCTGGAAGAGCCCATGGAGGAGGAAATGGCAACCCACTCCAGTGTTCTTGCCTGGAGAACCCCATAGACAGAGGAGCCTGGGGGATACAGTCCATGGGGTCACACAGAGTCGGACACGACTGAAGCAGTTGAGCACGTGCATACGCATTCTGTCTCCCACACCGAGCCACAGTTTCGGTACCAACAGAAAGACTCATGTAACCCTCTATGGGTCACAGATCTGAATCAGCACTGGCTGTGGTGGCTGTGAGTGGGCCATCAGGCTCTGGCAAAAGAACACAGAACCCCAGATGGCATCTCCTGCTTGGCGAGGCTCTCCATACCCAATTGGTCCCTGCAGAAGTGGGTTGCCAGGTCTTCCCCTATTCATTACTGAGATTTCATCTCAATATTATTCCGATAATGACTTTGAGCTCTTCTTCTTTTTTTTTTTTCTTGGCCACGCTGCCCAGCTTATGGGATCTTAGTTCTTCGACCAGGGATCAAATCTGTGCCCCCCTGCAGTGGAAGGGCAGAGTCCTAACCACTGGACATCAGGGAAGTCCCTGAGCTCTCCTTCTGTACAAGGTGATGTTCTAAGAGCTTCATGAAGACTAAGTCATTTCACAGGAATGAACAACAACAACCACACTACAAATTATGATTATTCCACTGTACAAATGTGGATACTAGGGCACAGAGAAGTTAACGAATATTTCCAAGGTCACACAGCTAGGAAATGACAAAGCTGGGATTCAGTCCCTTGTTTTGAACGGGCTACAATCCTCTGTAGTGAGGCCAGCATCAATGCACAGCATTTCTACCCTAGGCCTACGCTCTCCTTTCTGGAGCACACAGCCTTCCACCTTCAGGAGTATTTCTAAGTGAGCAACATCATCTTCAGTTGGTTTTCCTTCCCGGAGACTTGAGTCTTGAGGGAGGAGAGAGCCACCTTGTGGTGAGACAGGGCATCTGAGAACCTGGACCCCAATTCTCCATGCGTGCATCCCACTGGACCAGTGCTGCATTCTGCTATTTCATGCCTTGAATGAACCAACGTATTAGTTGTTTATTCTATTCATTAAAAAATTTTTAAATTTTACATTTTTAACTATTGTGTAACTTAGAGCACAGAACTGAAGTGTAGAGCTCGATATATACATACGCTTATAAAATGGACTGTAGGAGCCTGCCAGGCTCCTCTGTCCATGGAATTATTCAGGCAGGAATACTGGTAGCCATTCCCTTCTCCATGGGATCTTGCCGACCCAGGAACGGAACCTGGGTCTCCTACCTTGAAGGCAGATTCTTTCCCATCTGAGCCACCAGGGAAGCCTGGTTACATATTATATAAATATAATATATTAAATATGTATAATATATAATTATATAACATATTTAATACAATTATTTGTATATATAATTATATTATATTTTAATATAGTTATTTTATATAATTATATATTATATTTTAATATAATTGTTTATATAATTATATAATATTACATTGTATATAATATATAGTATTAATATAATAATATAATTAATATAACATATATTTATTATATGCAATATTTTATTATATATAACAAATAGATATGA
>SJYT01042886.1:528441-548789 GCA_006410635.1 Cephalophus harveyi | reverse complement strand
ACTGAACTGAACTGAACTGATATAAGAATATATTATAATTAATTATATAAAATAGTATAGGAAATATATTACAATATATAATATATAAAGTATAAGAAAATAATATGTAAAATATTATAATTATATATAATATAATATAGATATATAATTATATATAATACATATTCATAATTATAATTTATAATATAATGTTGATTTATAATATAATAGTATATTCATATATATTATATATAATATTAATATATTGTATATTAATATTATATAGTATACTATAATATATTAATATTAATATATTGTATATTAATATTATATAGTATACTATAATATATTATTACATATAATATTATATGATATGTTAATATACATTATATATTATATTGTATATAGTATTCGGCTTCCCTGGTGGCTCAGAGGTTAAAGCGTCTGCCTCTAATGCAGGAGACCTGGGTTTGATCCCTGGGTCACGAAGATCCCCTGGAGAAGGAAATGGCAACCCACTCCAGTGTTCTTGCCTGGAGAATCCCATGGACAGAAGAGCCTGATGGGCTACAGTCCACGGGGTAGCAGAGTTGGACACGACTGAGTGACTTAACTGAGTATTATATAGTATTATATAAAAATACTATATATATACTATATATATCATATCATATAGTATATATATTGTGTATATATATACACACATGTATATACGTTCATTCATGTCACCACCCCCGAGGTCCAGAGAGAGAACACTCTAATCATTCCAGAAGGTTTCCTTGTGCCCCGCTCCGGTCAGTAGCGCCCAGAGCTGACTGTTTGCGTTCTGTCATGAGTCGATACTTAACATGAAGGGCATCTTTCAGTTATGTAGCCTTCTGTCTCTGACTTCTTTCAGTCAACATTATGTTATAAGATTCAGCCATGGTATTGCATGTAGCTGTACTGTTATTTTTTAAGTTTCTGTGAAGGGAATTCCCTGGTGGTCCAGTGGTTAGGACTCGTTGCTTTCATTGACAGGGACCCAGGTTCAATCCCTGGTGGGGGAAATAAGATCCCCAAGCTGCAAGGTGCAGCCAAAAAAATATATATATATTTCGGTGAAGCATTTCATCTTCTGAATGTAACCACATTTATCTACCCAACTCTATTGTTGATGGACGGCTTCCCAAGTAGCACTAGTAGTAAAGAACTTGCCTGCCAACGCAGGAGACATGAAGAGATGTGGGTTTCAGCCCTGGGTTGGGAAGGTAACCTGGAGGAGAGCACGGCAACCCACTGCAGTATTCTTGCCCAGAGAATCCCATGGACAGAGGAGCCTGGAGGGCTGTCCATAGAGTCCATAGGGTCGGACGCAACTGAAGCGACTTAGCACACGTGCACACATTGTTGATGGATATTTGGGTTGTTTCCAGTCTTTAGTTATTATGAATAAAGCTGCCACGAACATCCTTGTCCATGGATATATGTGCTCATATTTCTTGGGTGTATACCCAGATGTGGAATTACAAAGTCATAGGGCAAACACACGTTAGTCTCAGTAGGTCCTGCCAAACTTTTTTTCCCAAGTGCTTACTAGTATTTTTCAACTTCACAATGTAATTTTTTTTTCTGTGATATGTGGCATGTGGGATCTTAGTTCCCTGACCAGGGATTGAACCTAGGCCCCCTGTGGTGGAAGCTCAGAGTCTTAACCATTGGACCACCAGGGAGGTCACCTATTATTTCTGTCTTTTAAAATGAGTCAGAAACTTGAGCAACGTGTGGAGTCAGAAACTTGAGCCATGTGTCTTGAGACATGCTGAAGAAATCAAAACACTGCTTTAAAAAAATTTTTTTTTTAATTTTTACTTTATTTTACTTTACAATACCGTATTGGTTTTGCCATACATTGACATGAATCCACCATGGTCTTGAACGAAGTTTGCTCATTTCTGACTAGTTTTCTCCCTTGTTTGAAAAGTTGCCAAGGTAATAGATTGCTTTTTAGTTTGCATTGCCTGGGTTCCTAGGGAAGGAAAACAAACATTTTTTTCCGATCTGCTAGCGCACTAGATCATTTATTTGTTGTTGTTCAGTTGCTCAGTCATGTCCAGCTCTTTGCGATCCCGCGGACTGCAGCACTCCAGGCTTCCCTGTTCTCCACTGTCTCCCAGAGTTTGCTCAAATTCATGCCGGTTGAGTCAGTGATGCTATCTAACCATCTCATCCCTTGCTGCCCTCTTCTCCTCCTGCCTTCAGTCTTCCCCAGCATCTGGTTTTTTTCCCAATGAGTCGGCTCTTCCCATCAAGTGGCCAAAGTATTGAAGCTTCAGCATCAGTCCTTCCTGTGACTATTCAGGACTGATTTTCTTTAGGATTGACTGTTTTGATATCCTTCCCATCCAAGGGACCCTCAAGAGTCTTCTTTAACACCACAGTTCAAAAGCATCAATTCTTCAGTGCTCAGCCCTCTTTATGGTCCAGCTCTCCCATACATGACTACTGGAAAAACCATAGCTTTGACCATGTGGACCTTTGTTGGCAAAGTGATGTCTCTGGCTTTCTAAAGTGCTGTCTAGGTTGGTCATAGCTTTCCTTCCAAGGAACAAGCGTCTTTTAATTTCATGGCTGCAATCACCATCTGCAGTGATTTTAGAGCCCAAGAAAATAAAATCTGTTACTGTTTCCACTTTTCCCTCTTCTATTTGCCCTAAAGTTATGGGGCCAGATGCCATGATCTTAATTTTTTGAATGTTGAGTTTTAAGCCAACTTTTTTTGCTCTCTTCTTTCCCTTTTATGAAACAGCTCTTTACTTCCTCTTCGCTTTCTGCCATTAGAGTGGTATCATTTGCATATGTGAGGTTGGTGATATCTCTCTGGGCAATCTTGATTCCAGACTGTGATTCATTCAGCCCGACATTTCACCCCGATGTACTCTGTATATAAGTTAAATAATTAGAGTAACAGTATATAGCTTTGTCTTACTTGTTTCCCAATTTTGAACCAGTCTGTTGTTCCATGTCTGGTTCTAACTGTTGGTTTTTGACCTGCATACAGGTTTCTCAGGAGACAGGTAAGGTGGTCTGGTATTCTTATTTATTTAAGAATTTTCCGCAATTTGTTGTGATCCATGCAATCAAAAGCTTTAGTGTAGTCAATGAAACAGAAGTAAATGATGTTCTGGAATTTCTCTCTATGATCCAAGGAATGTTGGCAATTTGATTTCTGGTTCCTCTGCCTTTTCTAAACCCAGCGGGTACATCTCAAAGTTCTGGGGGGCGGGTATTGCTGAACCGTATCTTGAAGGATTTTGAGCATAATCTTCAGTTCAGTTCAGTTCAGTCGCTCAGTCGTGTCCGATTCTTTGCGACCCCATGAATTGCAGCACACCAGGCCTCCCTATCCATCACCAACTCCCGGAGTTCAGTCAAGAGCATAACCTTACTGGCATGCAAAATGAGCACAGTTGTTCAGTAGTTTGAACATTCTTTGCTAGTTTGAACCTTTATGGGTAATGCCATTGTTCAAAGACCTGGGTCCACCGCTAGGGGGCACCACCGCACCAGGTGAATCACAGAGTTCTGCTCCAGGGCTCATCATTTAGGTGCAAATCTGTAGACTGCAGTGTTAAGACTCTGCCTCTCTTCCCTTAGGATAATTTTTTTTTTTTAATCAAGACTTTCTTTCCTGAGTGTCCCATCTGGATTTAGCACATAAATTTGAACGCTGGAGGAATCAAGGCCCCATAGTGTCCTGCTTGGTTATAGAAGCAATGCTGTTTCCCATCTGAAGCATCCTCTCTGGTTATATACTTCTCATACATGTTTGAAGGCTCAGTTCTAGACTTAACTCAAAAGAGCCTTCCATGACCTCTGTAGGATCCCTCCCTCCCTCCTGCTGCATAATCAGATGGGTAATCCATGCTCAAAAAGATTAGACTTATTTTTTTAAAGGGTCTCTCTGGCTGCTGTGTTGAAAATAGAGTGGAATTGCGGAAGGGGTAAGTTTGCAACATAGAGATCGCTACAATAATCAAGGAGCGAAAGGGTGGTGAATTGGACCAAGGAAGTAGCAGCGAAGTTCATGAGAAGTGGTCAGATTCTAGAGGAATTCTGATAGTTAGATATGCTAATCGATAGGTTAAGAGAGGGAGAGAGGAAGGCCAAGCATAGCTCCAGCGATGTGGTCTGAGCACACTTAGAAAAGCTTTTATTTTGGATGATTTCAAACATATACATAAGTAGACAAAAATAGTACAGGAAACCCCCCAACCCGGACCCAGACAGTGAAAGCACTGAGGCTTTCACTTCAACAATTGTCACCTTATGGTTAATTTTATTTCTTCTATGCCTCCGCCAGTCTCTATCCCATATTACATTGAAGCAAATGTCAGACTTCACTTCATCAAATTTGTAAATGCTTTATTCTATTTATTTCTTCAAAAATATATGCTCCCTACCTTTTTTGTTCTTTTTAAATTGAAGTATGGCTCATTTATAGCATTGTGTTAATTTCTGCTGTAGAGCAAAATGATTCAGTTACACATACACACTGTTTTGCATATTCTTTTCTATTATGGTTTATCACAGGATATTGAATATAGTTCCCCGTGCTATACAGTAGGACCTTGTTGGCTATCTGTTCAAAAATGATCATTCGCATCTTCTGAGCCCAAACTGCTGCTCCATCCCACCCTGCCTTTCCTGTCTTGGCAACCGCAAGTCTGTTCCCTGTGGGTCTGTTTCTGTTCCCTGTGGGTCTGTTTCTGTTCCCTGTGGGTCTGTTTCTGTTTTCCAGCTATGTTAATTTCTGTCATATTTTAGATTCCGCGTGTAAGTGATATCCTATGATATTTGTCTTTCTGACTTGCTTCCCTTAGTATGATAATCTCTCGGTCCATCCATGTTGTTGAAAATGGCATTATCTCATTCTTTTTTTATGATTGAGTAATATTCCATTGTCCCTGGAGTAGGAAATGGTAACCCACTCCAGTATTCTTGCCTGGGAAATCCCATGGACTGAGGAAACTGATGGACTACAGGAGACTGATGGGGTCGCAAAGAGTCAGACCCAGCCTTTTGACTGAACAGCAACAACACAGGGACAAAGTAGGTGATTAAATCGTGAATCCCACTTGGGGGTTGCAAGTAGGAAAAATGTGGGGGACCCCTGTAAGTTAATGATTACTCAAGAAAGCAGGTTTGTCCAGATATGTTAAGCTCCCCTCCCTTTAAAAATAAACATGCCACACAAAATTATTAAATATTTATTATAATATAAAATATTATTATATTATCAATATTATTATACACAATGTTGACTATACAATAGCAACAGTTGGTTCTCACAAAGACCACCAGAGTCTCAGTAGTGCCACAAAAGGGAAAATTAAGTAAGACTATTTGGGATGAGTTTTTCTAAGCAAGGAAGTAGCTAAGATTAAGCCAAGATTATGGCACAATCATTTAGGGTTAGTGAACACAAGGAAACGACAATCTTGCAACAAGCCTTGATAAGCAAACTTTTGTGTAATAAGTGAACTCGTTGCCTACATGAGCGATCTGTTATCCTGAAAAAGGACCTGTTTGCCCAGGTGAATAAACTGTTTGCTTAGATAAACTGGTTTGCATGAATTTCCTGGGGGTAAAAATGAGTTATGTATTATTTTACAGACATTCCTTCTGGGTAAGATTTCCTTGGAACAAACCATTAGGTCACATTGAAACGCGTAGTTCCAAACGCATAGTCTAAGAGAATTTAAAATACATATAGGTTAAATAGCCAATCGAGGAATGGATTTCTTTACCTGTCTCATAAAAGTATTTTTCCTGGTTTTTCAAGTCAGGAGCCTAGTGAGTTTTACATACTGCACTTGATTTTGTGTGTTTAAGTTTCTTTTGGAGCTATAGCTTCCTTCCTCTCTCTCCTTTTATCCCATTAAAATTATTTTAAAAAATTTATTAATATTTATTGCTGCGGCTGTGCTGGGTCTTAGCTGCAACACGCAGGATCTTTAGTTGTGACACACAAACTCTTAGTTGCAGCTTGTGGGTTCTAGTTCCCTGACCAGGGGTTGAACCTGGGCCCCTTGCATTGGGAGCTTGGAGTCTTAACCACTGGACCACCAGGGAAGTCCCAAACTAAATTAAGTTTTGACAAAGCCAAGTCACTATCTTTCAGAGTTTCTGCAGTCTGGGTTTTGCCAATCATATCCTGTGCTGTTGTTTAACATGACCCTTTGCCCCGTGAATTCCCTTTTACTTGACAGTTAGAACTGCTGATCTAAGCCACTTCAATTACTCTGGCAGACAGTGGGAACGCGACAGAGTGAGAAGCACGAGGAATCTGTCTCTCCAACCTGACAACAGCTGCACGGGCAGAATCTGCCTGATGTAACTATTTTGGAACTCTGGCTTCCCAGCTGGCTCAGTGGTAAAGAATCCGCTGGCCAATGCAGGAGACGCGGCTTCAGTCCTTGGGTCGGGAAGATCCCCTGGAGGAGGAAATGGCAACCCACTCCAGTATTCTCCCCTGGGGAATCCCATGGACAGAGGAGCCTGGCGGGCTTCAGTCCAAGGGGTCGCTAAGAGGTGGACACGACTACGCATGCTCTCACCACACCAGCATCTGTCAACAGGCTTAACAACTTCCAGGGGAAGGCTTGATGTAAATTGTAGTTCATTTCAGTCAGTTTAAAATACTTGATGTAAATTGTGGTTCATTTCAGTCAATTGCACAGTAGCAGCTACTCATCCACCATCCCCACCCACGTGGCAGGCTGCTGTGCCTGTGGTCCTGGAGCAGTTTGCCTGCTTGCCCTCCAGAGAGCGGAGATCTGTGTTCTGATCACGGCTTCCGCCACCACCTATTTCAAAAGACTCTTTAATATTTTCTTTTCCATTGGAGCCTATTTTTTCTAAGTGCAAGTGTGAGTGATAAAAACCATTCTAAGATCCACCTGTGGGTTGTGTTGAAAGCCACTGTTCTAAGCTTTCATGATCACTTGCTTGACCTACTGCAATTTCTTCCCAGCTTGCCTCCTTGCCTCCTGCCCAGCTTCCAGGCAGCTATCTTTCTAAAAGGGACAAACCTAAGGCTTTCTTGTTGACTCAAAGGTAAAGAATCTGCCTGCGATGTGGGAGACCTGGGTTCGATCCCTGGGTCGGGAAGATGCCCTGGAGAAGGGAATGGCTACCTGCTTCATTGCCAGGGAAGTCCCATGGACGGAGGAGCCTGGCGGACTACAGTCCCTGGGGTCACAAAGAGTTGGACACGACTAACACTTTCAAACACACAACACCCAGCACTGCACAGATGAGGCTGACAGCAGTGTGTGAGCCACATATGTTCACAGTCTGGGGGACATTGCACATCACGTGGGGCCACCCAGGGTTTGCACTTAGGTGCAGAATGAATAAGCAAGAGCTGCGGGAGGCAGGCTGTGTAGTAATAAGAGGTGGAGGTGTCCCCTGGTTCTTTTGGTTTGATGGAAAAATCCAGTCTTGAAAATTCATGAAGTTGATGCAAGCGGGTAATATGCATATAGATGAATCCCTGGGAGATGTCTGGGACTTTCTGATTAGTATCAAGAACATTCAATCTGTAAAAGGGAAGAACTCATTGTCCACCTCTCCTGCTGACTGGATAATAGGCCAGACTATGGGACCCAGTACAAGCACCCAAGGAACTTACCCTAATACCCTCCAAGTCCAACCATGCTGTTGCAAACAACGGCATTTCATAAAAATGTCTGAGTAGTATTCTGTTGGATATACATCCCCCATCTTTTTTATCCATTCATCTGATGGACATTTAAGTTGCTTCTGTATCTTGGCAACTGTAAATAATGCTGCTGTGAACACCGGGCTGCAAGTATCCATTGTTGGCCTTCCTGTTAGAATGAAGAAGTATATCATTGAGATTTTCTTTATCTCTAATGATACTGAACATTTTTTCATGAGACTGTTGGCCATTTGAACATATTCTTTGGTGAAGTATCTAGTCAATCTCTTAGAAAGAAAAGAAAGAGTTAGTCACCCAGTCGTGTCCTACTCTTTGGGATCCCATGGACTGTAGCCCACAAGGCCCCTGTGTCCATGGGATTCTCCAGGCAAGAACGCTGGAGTGGGTTGCCATGCCCTTCTCCAGGGGATCTTCCCGACCCAGGGGTCGAACCCAGGTCTCCTGCATCGCAGGCAGGTTCTTTACCATCTGAGCCACGAGGGGAGCATCAGTCTCTTAGCGTAATTTTAAATTGGGTTATTTTTCACTTTATTATTGAGGTGTAAGTGTTCTCTACATGTTCTAGTACAACTTCCTTGTCTGACACCTGACCTGTAAATACTTTTCTCCTATTCTGGCAGTTTTCTTTTCATTTTTATGAAAACTAAAGCATGAACAATTTAATTTTATAAAGTCCAATTTGCAAACATTTTCTTTTGTCGTTTGTCCTTTTAGTGTTATATATAAGAACTCATTTCTTAACCAAAGGTCTTAAAGATTTACATTTTCTAACAACTTTATAGTTTCACCTTTAAAAATGAAGTCTATGGCTCATTTTGGCTTAACTTTTGGGCATGGTATGAAGAAGGTATCCAGCTTACTTATTTTGCATACAAATATGCTTGTCTCAGCACCACTTGTTGCAAAGATTATTATATTATTCCTGCCACGTTGAACTACTTTCTTTTTCTTGGCCGTGCCTGGCAACATGTGGGATCTTAGTTCCTTGACCAGGGTTTGCACTCCCACCCCCTGGATTAGAAGTGTGGAGTCTTAACCACTGGAACGCCAGGGAAGTCCCACATTGAACTATCTTGATAGGTTATTGAAGATCAGTTGCAAATGTGGAGGATTAATTCTGGACTTTCAATTAGATAGAGTTCCTTGATCTCTAAAAAATAAAGACTAATAATAAGGTTCATTTTTTTCTATAACTTATTTTCTACTTTTCCTTGTCATCGTTGGTGATACCTAATATATCAGACACATCTGAGATGTGCTGAATTTTTGGGTTGCTTTTGGTAGAATCGTCAAGATGGGTTTTATTTTAATTTTTTAAATTTATGTCTTGGCTGCACCACACAGCATGTAACATCTTAGTTTCCCCACCAGCGAATGAACCTGGCCCTGGCAGTGAAAGCACCTAGTCTTAACCACTGGATTGGCAGGAAATTCCCTTAGAGACTTGTTTTAAATCTTTTTTTCTGCCAGTGCTGTAGACTTTTCGTTACTCCTCAGCTAGGAATGCATGTGTGTGTGTGCATGTTTGTGTATATGCTATGTGTGTGTATGATTGGGCCCCTTTTCACTTGTGTAAATTCAGTGCCATGAACAAGTGTGTGAAGGGTATGAGAATGGACGTTTCCCAAGAGCAATATTTCCTTAAAATCTACTTGGAGAGTCAAAAAAGGAGGCTTCTTTGCCGTTTCTCTGGGACCAGAAGGGAAGATCTTCTGATTCCCATTAACTGCATTGCTCTTACAATGTCCCAGTTTCCTTTTCTAAATTTTTAATATTTATTGGTTGATTTTGGCTGCGCTGGGTCTTTGTTGCTGTGTCGACTTTTCTCTAGTTGTGGCGAGCAGAAGCTATTCTCTAGTTGCGGTGCCCAGGCTTCTTTCTCATTGCTGTGGTTTCTCTCGTTGCAGAGCACGGGCTCTAGGGCCCATGGGCTTCAGTAGTTGCAGCTCTGGGGCCCCTGAACTCAGGCTCAATATTTGTGATACACGGGCTTACTTGCTCTGTAGGGTGTGGGATCTTCCTACACCAGAGATGGAACCAGTGTCTCCTGTATTGGCAGGCAGGTTCTTTACCACTGAGCCACCAGGGAAGCCCCTGGTTTCCTTTTATTTGTTTTTAATTAAAATACTTTTTATGTTTTAAGGTTAAAATTATTTATTTTATGTCCTGGTTTCGAGTGAGGCTCTGCGTCTCCGGCCTTAAAACACAGAGGACAAATATTCTATCAACACAGCCTTCCTGCGCGGAAATCAAACATCTGTGTACCTCTTCCCTGGATGGTGAATGGAAGTCCATCACAGGTCTCATGGACTCCTTAGATAGACACTGGGTGTTTTTGACCAGGCTAAAATTTAGTGATCAGGACCTTTCAGGCCCTTCATTATTTCTAACACGTGTAAATTTAACCTTCTTTCAATCAGGCCCAGTTAGTGACAGAAAAGTTTGTCGAAAATTCCTGTTTGTTTTAAAAAGGAGAGTGGTCCTGCTGATAAATACCAAGGATGTGTCAGATTCTGTACTAGTGCTGAGGTCAGGGAAAACACAGTCCATCCTGACCCTTCTCCAAATTACAGCCCCACTGTGGAAGATGGGCAGTTGAATTTTAAGGAAAGAAAGGATGAACTGGAAAGATGTGATCCAGACTGCTTATTCTATGGAGTCAGAGAACAGGTCCAGGAAGGAATAACATTTCAGCTAAGTTGGGAAAAGACAAATCTTTTATGACAAGGAGCAGTCCTCCATACCTTCTGGGACCCTCCTCCCCCCACCTCAAATCTTACCACCAGGTCTTCACCTGTCAATCAAGCCCCCAGGAGGGACAATTGTGATGTGGATTGATTTTCCATCAGAACCCCAAGGAAGGGAAAGGAAAACAAGAAGATCCTGCCTGGTTAACCTGAGCACGTTGAGACCTTCCCAATCAGGTTTCTTTGTGGAGGGGATAAAAAAAAGACCACACCTGCTGAGAAAGTGGTTTATTGATTGGACCCATGCACAGGGGGAACATGGTGGAGATGTAGGGAAAGGATTTCACCTCTGTCTTTCAGAGCATCACCTTCATGTTTGAGATTTCTTGATTTTCTTCACTGAGGTTTCAAAGGCTTGATGCATCCATGGCCAACGGTGGATTCGCTGGACAGTAACTGAACATAGTTTTGGGGTCAATGTTAACGAGTCTATTTCGCTTCTCAGTCAGTCCCATGGAGGGCAAAGGTCTCTTTCTCCTTTGCTCTCTGCTCTTCCTGTCTCGATTCTGCTATCTCGCACGTGCTCCTAAGACTCTTGTCCTCCCTCTGCCCCTCTCTCACCTTCTCTTCCACCTCGTCTTGGCACTGATCCTCCTCAGCTCCTCCTCCTTCCATTTGTCATCCTGCAAACTCTCTTTCTCCTTCCCTCTGGGACTCTCCTCTCTCCATTGTTTGCAGTTTGCCTTTGTCTCTCCCTCTGTTTCCCTCTTTTGTCCCCTTTCTCCTCTTCATCCTCTCTGCGTGTTTCTCCTCGTGAAACTCTGCTCCTCACTCTTCCTCCTGCGTCTTTCTCCCTCATCCCCTCCCGTCACCTGCCTCCTCTCTCCTCACTGGGCATCTGACTCCACCTCTTTATCCAGCTCTGTCTCTTCCCTGCTCACCCCCGTCTCTTTCCACTCTCTCCGGACACTCTTACCTCTTTTCATGGCTAGCAATACTTCCAAGCTCTATCCTGGTCGTAGTTTGGAGAGAGTGAGCACCAAGACCCCAAAATACTCCCAATGTTTGTGCAAGTCTCATATTTCTTGCCTCCAAAGATAAAGGGAAAGGCACACTTGGCATGGTCTGAAAAATAGAAGGAATGGGTGAAACATTAATTGTGGGAGGGTTGTTTTCAATCATGTCAAGAGAAAAGGGGGCTTCCCTGGTGGTCCGTGGTAGAGAATGCCTTGCAATGCAAGGGACATGGATTCAAACCCTGGTCTGAAAGATCCAGCAGGTGGAGGAGCTGTTAAGTCCAGGCACCTCAACTACTGAGCTGACACCCTGCAACTACAGAAGCTTGTACTCCTAGAAACCTGTGCTTCCCAACAAGAGAAGCCACCACAATGAGGAGCCCACACAGAAATGAAGAGGAGACCCCACTCACCGCAACTAGAGAAGAACTGGGCATAGCAACAAAGACCCAGAGCCACCATAAAAAAAGAGAGAGAGAGAGAGAGAAAGGGACATGAATGGAACACATGGGGCTGGATCAGGAGACGCCTGAGACTACCCTCTCAGTTCAGTTCAGTTCAGTCACTCAGTCGTGTCTGACTCTTTGTGACCCCTTGGACTGCCGCATGCCAGGCTTCCCTGTCCATCACCAACTCCCAGAGCTTGCTCATACTCGTGTCCAAGGCTTCCCTCTAGGAGGCAATTGTGGACTTTCCCCCTTCATCTGGGAAGCCAGGTGCTTCTCACACGAGGACAGGCTGCACGCTTACCTCTCTCAGCACAGTATTTCCATCTTCCTACATAGTCCGCATCGAGGGAACACCACGGGAATATGGTACCATGGAATGTGCAGTCAAAATGCTTTTTGTCTCCATAGGTGAATGGGAAAACACATTCTTCATCTGAAAGAAGAAAGACATTGTTCGCTTCTTTGGCACTTAGGGTTTCATGATGTCTGTGGTAACTCTGGAAAAATCTCTATCCAAGCCTGCCCACCAGCCCCAAACCTGCTGTGTACAGAGCCCCAGCTAAGCATTGGGGATGTCAAGGTCAATGTGGTGTGGTCCTTCCCTCAGGGACTAGGAAGGCTTCTCTAACTTTGAGAAGTTTCTACTTTATTTTTTGACAGTGAAGAACATTTTACTTAGAAATATAAGCCTGTCTAGTGCTGTTCTGTACTTAGCTGCTCAGTCGTGTCTGTCTATAGATACAGAGAAAGTGGTATAAAGAGTGACTGCTAAGTTGCTTCAGTTGTGTCCGACTCTTTGAGACCCTATGGACTGTAACCAGCCAGGCTCCACTGTCCATGGGATTTCCCAAGCAAGAATACTGGAGTGGGTTGCCATTTCCTTCTCCAGGGGATCTTCCCCACCCAAGGATCGAACCTGCGTCTCTTAAGTCTCCTGTCCTGGAAGGCAGGTTCTTTACCACTAGTACCACCTGGGAAGCTGTAAAGAGTGACTAGTGGACATGTTAAGAAGATATAAATTGGGAGGTTATGTGTACTGATGTGAATTTGGGGGAGTTTCTACTTTAGCATCTGACACCAGCTCTGAAGCCTGGACCCTATGTTCAGAGTCCAATCCCATCATCATCCGATGCTGGTTTGGACACCCCCTGGGGGTATGTGTGTGACCGAGAGGGTAGCATTAGCTCATGCTTGTGATGCATCTTTGGAGAACCCCCGTCACAGTTACCCGGCCACACATGTTAGTTTGTTGCACTGGACTGTTCTTCTGTCATTCTCTTCCCTTGTTGATTGTCTTGGGTATCTGCACCAGGAACACTACCTTCGGGTAATTCCTCAGAAGGCTTGTCTTGGGTAAGTTCAGTAGAAACACCTTCGTTCTGATCTGGAAGAAAAGCAGGAGAAAGGGAGACTGATGGAGGAAGCGCAGGAACGAAGCAAGGTCAGCGTTTGGTGGGACAAACTGAGAGAGTAACATGGACATATATACACCCCCGAGTGTAAAATAGATAGCCAGTGGGGAGCTGCTATATAACACAGGGAGCCCCGCCCAGCACTCTGCTGTCAACCTAGAGGGATAGGATGGTGGGTGGGATGGGAAGGAGGCTCAAGAGGGAGGGGACATATATATATATATATGCATATGTAAGTGTGTGTGTGCGTGCTGAGTCGCATCCAACTCCTTGCAATCCCCTGGACTGTAGCCCGCCAGACTCCTAAACCCATGGGATTCTTCAGGCAAGGATACTGGAGTGGGTTGCCGTCTCCTCTTCCAGGGGATCTTCTCAACCCAGGGATCGAACTAATGTCTCCTGGACCGCCTGCATAGGCAATCGCATCCCTTTACCACTAACCCCATGAGATGCCCACGTGCATATATAAATATATATGTATATATGCACACACACACACACACACATATATATATGGGCTTCTTTCCTGGCTAAGATGGTAAAGAATCTGCCTGCAATGCGGGAGACCTGGGATCAATTCCTGGGTTGGGAAGATCCCCTGGAGGAGGGCCAGGTAACCCACTCCAGTATTCTTGCCTGGAGAATCCCCATGGACAGAGGAGCCTGGCGGGCTACTGTCCATGGGGTCACAAAGAGTTGGACATGACTGAGCAAATAAACACACACACACACATATATCTATATATATATGCACCTATGGCTGACTGGAGATGTTGTAGAAACCAACAAAGCACTGTAAAGCAATTATCCTTCAATTAAAAACGAAAAACCAAAACCACGATAACAGAAAAATAACGACAACCAAAAAAGAACGAAGCAGGGCCGCAACCGGAATATCATCTGCAGTGGGACCTGCCCTGCATCTCTAGCTTTTATCTTCTTGTATATTTTGAAGTCCTTGTTCACCCCGAACAGATAAACTTGCTGACTAGAAGGCCAAGAGAACAGGCAGGTGAGGGAGACACTGACCCGTTCTCACTGCTTGCCTATGGACCCACATGGATCCAGCTACGAAGCACAGACGCTGTCATAGCAGACAATGCATAGGGTCTGCCTGGAGACCACGCTGTCCTTCTTGTTTCCCACGACGTTACGGAAAAAATCTGAACAGACTTTTTGGCCAACCCAGTATTTCAAACAGTTAGCTCTACAAAGATAGAAAAACTCTTCATTTGCACAAGATAACCAACGCTGGGAGTAGGTTGCCCATGTCTGGGACAGTGCAGTGGAGATTTAGGAATGAGGCAGCCCCCCAAAAGGCCTTTGCCAAACGCACCTGGGTTTCAGTGTCATGGAGTTGGTGGGAAATTAATAAAATGTGAAACCCTTCATAGCGTCTTGCCCTTGGGACATACTCAAGAAATGGGAGACATATTTGTAACCACTATGATTATTCTCCTGACTTTTACACTTCAGTCCAGGTCTGGGGCAGGCTCTCTCTCACCAATTCTAGCCCATCTCCCCTCTCTCACCTCCGTTCACAGGGTGCAGTTGCAGAAACACAGACATGCCAGCCCAAATCAGAAAGAGCCCCAACTGCGGTGCCATGGTAGCTTGCGCTCCTGCGCCTGACCAGCATCCATCTGCTCCTTTTGTAATCGGTGACCTCACCATCCCTTCAGCCTGATAAGAATCAAGCTCACCTGGATGATGCTTGATCATTCCCCAGCCTCAGAGCATGCAATTCAAGTTTATCTCTCAGATGGAAAGTACAGGACCTTGGCTGGCAGTTTCATATCTCCAAGCCTCAGTGGTTTGAAAGGCATTTAAAAGGAGACCTAGGTCCAGTGGTTATGAATTTAACGAGGCAGCAGTGAGCGATAGCAGGAAGCGAGATCTTAATTCCCTGCCCAGGTATTGAACCTGGATGAGAACCAGAAATCCTAGCCATCTGCCAGCAAAGGCTAGACTCTAGAAGCAACTTTTCCCTGGATCTTTGCTCCCAGTGAAAAACGCATTTGTCATGGAGGCAAAAACTTTGAATGCAAGTACAAAGTCTATTGTTGGAGATAGAGCGCAACAACTAGTGGGAGAGCACACGGAAAAAAAGAGTTTAGTTAAGTTAGAAGCAAGGCAGAGACACACAACCAGAGAGAAAGGGTGTGGGTGTCTGTTTTAGTGAAGAGGAGCGCAGCAAAGAGACTGTTAAGTCATTTATATAAGTGATAAGTGAGTTCTTCAGGGTGTGTGTTTATCTTTAGCCAATTATCTGGTTTCCTTTTCTACACCTAACCTACCCTGGGGCCCTCCCCTGGGTGCTCATGCACCCCTTCAGCCAGGATGGCTCTCAAGTGAAGGCTTCTGGGAGGAGCAAGACTCATTATGGCCTCCTGTTATCTCCTGACTTTTGACCCACAAGGAGCCTTTCTGAGCACATGGAGTGGCTCACCTGTTCCCAAAAGTGGAGAGTTGGGAGTGGGAGACCCCTTAATTCTTTACTCAAACAGGGTTTTTCCCCTCTTTGTCCTTGCCTTGATTATTACCTTGACAATTGCCATGAATCTTAAGGTGTTTACAAGAGACAAAGACTGGCTATTAACCTTGTTTCTATTGTTACTTCCATTCCTGAGAGCAAAAGGTGGTTGATGGTAAGTGCCTTAACCGGAGATCATCTGTCTCTTGTCTCAGAAAATGCTAACAGTTCTAAGTATCCAGCCTGGAGCCCATTTCTTCATATCCCATGAAATGCAAACAGGAAGCTAGTTGTAAATACCTAATCTGGAACTCACTGATCTCCTGCCTGAGTTAAGGCTCCATGCTTCCGCTGCAGGGGACCTGGGTTCCATCCCTGCTCAGGGAGTTAAGATCCTGCCAGCCACATGCTATGGCCAAAAAAAGAGAAAGACACTACTGACTTCCCAGTTATAAGGACCACTGAGAGTCCATGGTGTGAACTGTTTTAGAGTCAGGCAAAATATCTGTTCAGTTCAGTACAGTTCAGTCGCTCAGTCGTGTCCGACTCTCTGTGACCCCATGAATCGCAGCACGCCAGGCCTCCCTGTCCATCACCAACTCCTGGAGTTTACTCAAACTCATGTCCATCGAGTCAGTGATGCCATCCAGCCATCTCATCCTCTGTTGTTCCCTTTTCCTCCTGCCCCCAATCCCTCCCAGCATCAGGGTCTTTTCCAATGAGTCAACTCTTCGCATGAGGTTAGCTATGCCTAATCAACCACTTAAAGCAAGCAGAGTGCCACATGACCCTGTAGATGATACTTTTGGATATTTTTTGCAAGGAAACTAAGAAACATAATGACTTGGGTGGTTGCTCCTAAAGTCACCGTACTAAATAGTGAAAGAAGACGGTGAGCTCAGGAATTCAAACTTTCAGCCCAAGCGCTGCCTAAATGACTTGAGAGTTTCTTGACGCCTTTCTCCTAGAGCTGCATGGCTGAAATCTGGAAATCAAACATAGAACCTCATCTTTCCACTGACAGATGTGGTAACTTGAATGCAATGCAAGTTGAACCCTCAGCCTCTCTATACATTTGTTATTGTTTCTTTGTTTCTTTTGATCACACTTTGCGTCATGGGGATAATTCTGAGACCAAAGATGGAACCCCAATGGCACCCCACTCCAGTACTCTTGTCTGGAAAATCCCATGGACGGAGGAGCCTGGTAGGCTGCAGTCCATGGGGTCGCTGAGTCAGACACGACTGAGCGACTTCACTTTCACTTTTCACTTTCATGCATTGGAGAAGGAAATGGCAACCCACTCCAGTGTTCTTGCCTGGAGAATCCCAGGGATGGCGGAGCCCAGTGGTCTGCCATCTGTGGGGTCGCACAGAGTCGGACACGACTGAAGCGATTTAGCAGCAGCAGCAGCAGCCCCCTACAGTGGAAGCCTGCAGTCTTAACCACTGGACCACCAAGGAAGTCCCTGTCTATCGTTTTACTTAGCATATAGGATTTATGATATAAAACTTTATTTATTTCTTTTTTGGTCTTCCCTGGTAGCTCAATGGTAAAGAATCCACCTGCCAATGCAGAAGACACAGGTTCTGTCCCTGGGTCGGGAAGATCTCCTGGAGAAGGACGTGACAACTCACGCCGTTAATCTTGCCTTGGAGATTCTAAGGTTGGAGGAGCCTAGAGGGCCACAGTCCATGGGGGTCACAAAAGAGTTGGCCACAACTTAGCGACTAAACAGCAACAAGAACAGCAACAAAGCTGCTTAGCTGTGTTAGCTCCTACTGCAGAGAAGAATGAACCAGCCATGCACACACACATATCCCCTCCTTTTTGAGTTTGAGTTTCCTTCCCATTAGTCCCTGTCTTTACTTTTTTTTTTTTTTAATAATTTTCATTTATTTCTTTGTCTTTGCCTGTGCTGGGTCTTCCTTGCTCCACGGGCTTTTCTCTAGCGGTGCCAAGTGAGGGCTATGCTCTAGTTCCAGTGCTCAGGCTTCTCATTGGGGTGGCTTCTCTTGCCGTGGAGCATAGGCTCTAGAGCACAGACTCGGCAGAGGTGATGCACAAGCTTAGTTGCTCCAAGGCACATGGGAATCTTGCCAGATCAGGGATCGACCTCATGTCTCCTGCATTGATAGATGGATTCTTTACCAATGAGCCACCAGGGAAACCCTTCCTAGCATCTTTGATGTTAAAAATAACTTCTTGTGGAGTTCCCTGGTGATAGAATGGTTAAGATTCTGCACTTTCACTGCCCAGGGCCCAGGTTCAATCCCTGGTCTGGGAACTATGATCCCACAAGCCCCCTGGCAACAAACAAACAAACCAAAAAAAAACCCAACAACAAAATAAAACCCACCAACAAAAAACCCACCCAAAATAAAACAACAAAAAACTCTTGTTTTAGATGAAAGCATAGACTCAATGAGAAACTTACACCAGACCTAAGAGATAGAAATAAATGTAGAGAGAGAGACAGAGACAAAGAGGGTGGGAGAGAAAGCAAAAGGAAAGAGACGGCTTTTTTTTTTTTTTTTTAAGGTGGGCTGTGGGAACAGAATCAGTGAGAGTCACAGCAGATTCCCAGTATTAGGAGGAGGATGGAGGTATGCAGGCTGAAGTGGACCATTGACTCTACCCCTTGCCATTCAGTAGTACTGGCAGGATCAAGAGAAACAGCCATGCTGTTCCGATCATCCTCTGTCCAGCCCACCTTAAATATTAGAAGAGAACCAAATACCCAGCACCCAACACTGCACAGATGAGGCTGACAGCCGTGTGTGAGCCTTGTATATTCACAGTCTGGGGAGGAGGACATTGCACATCACGTGGGGCCACCCAGGGTTTGCACTTCGGTGCAGAGCGAATAAGCAGGGGCTGCAGGCTGCTTTGTAGTAACAAGAGGTGGAGGTGTCACCTGGTTCTCTTGGTTTGAAGGAAAAATCCAGTTATGAAAATTCATGAAGTTGATGCAGGGGGGTAATATGCATATAGATGAATCCCTGGAAAATGTCTAGGACTTTCTGATTAGTATCAAGAACATTTAATCTGTAAAAGAGAAGAACTCAGTCTCCACCTCTCCCGCTGACTGATCAATAGTCCAGATTATGGAACCCAGTGTGAGCACCCAAGGAACTTTCTTATATTCTTGTTTTGTATTTTTTTTTAAGCATATGTATTTTTTCTTTTTGTTTATTTATTTGGCTGCTTCGGTTCTTTTAGTTGTGGTGCACAGGCTTAGCTGCCCATCAACATGTGGGATCTTAACTCCTTGACCAGGAATTGAATGCAAGTACCCCTGGTGGCTCAGAGGTTAAAGCATCTGCCTGCAATGCAGGAGACCAGGGTTCGATTCCTGGGTCGGAAAGATTCCCCTGGAGAAGGAAATGGCAACCCACTCCAGTATTCTTGCCTGGAGAATCCCACGGATGGAGAAGCCTGGTGGGCTACAGTCCACGGGGTCTCAAACAGTCGGACACGACTGAGCGACTTTACTTTCACCCTGACACTGAAGCGGAAGCTCCAATACTTTGGCTACCTGATGGGAAGAGCCGACTCATTGGAAAAGATGCTGGTGCTGGATAAGATTAAGGGCAGGAGGAGAAGAGGGAGACAGAGGATGAGATAGTTGGATGGCGTCACAGACTCAATGGACATGAGTTTGAGCAAACTCGGGAGACAGTGAAGGACAGGGAAGCCTGGCATGCTGCAGTCCATGGAATTGTAAAGAGTCACACAGGACTTAGCTACTGAGTAACCCCTGAGTTGCAAAGCAGATTCTAAGCCATTGGATCACCAGCAGATTTCCTATTCTTGTTTTTAAAAAGAGTTTACTGAAGTATAGGCTTCCCTGGTGGCTCAGATGGTAAAGAATCTCCCTGCAATGTGGGAGACCTGGGTTCCATCTCTGGGTTGGGCAGATCCCCTGGAGAAGGAAACGGCTACCCACTCCAGTATTCTGGCCTGGAGAATTCCATGATAGAGGAGTCTGGAAGACCACGGGGTTGCAAAGAGTCGGACACAACTGAGCAACTTTCAAAAAAATTACTCAAGTATGGTTTGCATGCCCATCAAAAATCCACCTGTTTGATGTGCACAGAGCATTGCAAGAAGAAATTAAGAAGATCTAAATTGATAGAAAGACATTCCATGTTCATGGATGAGGAGACTTAACATTGATAAGATGAAAATACTAAGTTGATCTTCAGTTAGTTCAGTGCAGTTCAGTCGCTCGGTAATGTCTGACTCTTTGCGACCCCATGAATCGCAGCACGCCAGGCCTCCCTGTCCATCACTAACTCCCTGAGTTCACTCAGATTCATGTCCATCGAGTCAGTGATGCCATCCAGCCATCTCATCCTCAGTTGTCCCCTTCTCCTCCTGCTCCCAATCCCTCCCAGCATCAGAGTCTTTTCCAATGAGTCAACTCTTCGCGTGAGGTGGCCAAAGTACTGGAGTTTCAGCTTCAGCATCATTCCTTCCAAAGAAATCCCAGGGCTGATCTCCTTCAGAATGGACTGGTTGGATCTCCTTGCAGTCCAAGGGACTCTCAAGAGTCTTCTCCAACACCACAGTTCAAAAGCATCAATTCTTCGGCGCTCAGCCT
>SJYT01042886.1:494881-508835 GCA_006410635.1 Cephalophus harveyi | reverse complement strand
TGTGGTGTTGGAGAAGACTCTTGAGAGTCCCTTGGACTGCAAGGAGATCCAACCAGTCCATTCTGAAGGAGATCAACCCTGGGGTTTCTTTGGAAGGAATGATGCTAAAGCTGAAACTCCAGTACTTTGGCCACCTCATGCGAAGAGTTGACTCATTGGAAAAGACTCTGATGCTGGGAGGGATTGGGGGCAGGAGGAGAAGGGGACGACCGAGAATGAGATGGCTGGATGGCATCACGGACTCGATGGATGTGAGTCTGAGTGAACTCCGAGAGATGGTGATGAACAGGGAGGCCTGGCGTGCTGCGATTCATGGGGTCGCAAAGAGTCGGACACGACTGAGCGACTGAACTGAACTGAACTGAACTGAGCCCTGCCCATCAAAGCAAGACCCAGATTCCCTCACAGCGAGTCCCTCCCATCAGGAAGCTTCCAGAAGCCTCTTATCTATCAGAGGACAGACAGAATGAAAACCACAATCACAGAAAACTACCCAAACTGATCACACGGATCACCACCTTGTCTAACTCAATGACACAATGTGCCATGCCATGCAGGGCCACCCAAGACAGATATGTCACAGTGGAGTTCTGATGAAACATAGTCCACTGGAGAAGGAAATGGCAAACCACTTTGGTATTCTTGCCATGAGAATCCATGAACAGTGAAAACGCAAAAAGATATTACACTGAAAGACTGCTAAGAAAACCAAAAGCCAGATTTCTAACCACCACAGTGGGGCAGCTAAGCAACAAGAAGCTAGAATGATTTACAGTTGGGAACATCAGTAAAAACTCATGTTTAGTTTAATAATGGGTTGAGATAGTTAAAAATAGAAACACTTATTTAAAAAAAAATTTTTAATAAAGAAATAAATAAAAAATACAGGACTTCCCTGGTGGTGCACTGGTTAAGACTCCACACTTCCAATGCAGGAGGTAAGGGTTTGATCCCTGGTTGGGAAACTAAGATCCTGCATGCTTCACAGCACAACCAAAAATTTTTAAAAATCAAGAACAAAATAAAAGAAACATCTGTTTAGAAATTATTTATTCACAGGTTCATATACTTCAATATTTCCTTGCTCTGTCAGTCAAGAAGGCCTAGAGGCAGTGATAACCAGTAATAATAAGTACACTTAATAGGCACATCTTAGTTTCTAAATACCAGCCTCCAATAAAAGGAACCAAGGTCCCTTGGAGAAATGACTGATCCTCGGAGTGTAGCAGAAAATAAACAAGATAAGCCCTGAGCATCTTGTGGTACAAGAAAGTAAGAAAGTGCTAAAACAACAACAACGTCAAAAGGAAACAGGAGTCAACCAAGAAATTCCCAGTCGCCAGGCTGGAACATTTTGAACAACACATAAAGCAAGTAGTACTGGATTATAACCTAAAGTATAAAATAAATATCCACAAATCCATAATAATATAAATGACCAAATAAATAAATGGGGGTGGGGAAGGAGACATATATACCATGAGGAAGAATTTATGTACAATCACCCCACTCCTCAAAGAGTGGGCCGCACCCAGTTCTTTCATTCAAAGCGTATACTCTTTCATTCAAAGCGTATACTCTTTCATTCAAAGAGTATACTCTTTCATTCAAAGAGTATAACATGAAAAGAGGAAGAAAACAACTTTACAAGGGAGAAAACTGACAAGCACCTTCTCAGCCAGGTGATCATCAGCAACATCAACAAGTCCTGTTGAGTGACAGCACAGAGCAGACGGAGAGGACGTGCGCGCCCTCTCTCCTTCCTTTCTTGACTCCATCTTCGGGGTAGTGGCAGCACTGTCCACAGTCTAGTCACCAACATGCTCACAGCCAGGAGCTACACACTCTCAAGGTGACCGGCCAGGAGACAGTCGCCCAGATCAAGGCTCATGTAGCCTCGCTGGAGGGCACTGCTCCCTCCAGAAGATCAAGCCCTGCTCCTGGCAGGCACGCTGCTAGAGGATGAGGTTACCCTGGGCCAGTGTGGGGTGGAGGCGCTGAGCACTCTGGAAGTAGTTGGCCACATGCCTGGAGGTAAAGTCCATGGTTCCCTGGACTGTGCTGGCAAAGTAATAGGTCAGACTCCCAAGGTGGACAAACAAGAGAAAAAGAAGATGGGGCCAGGCCAAGACGTGTACTTAGTACAACCCGTGCTTTGTCAAAGTTGTGCCCACCTTTGGCAAGAAGAGCCCCAGTGCCAACTCTTACGTCCTCTGTAATCTTGGCTTTCTCTAATAAGGCCACTTCAGGCCCAATCAAAAAAAAAAAAAACCACAACCCAAACAATGCATGTTGACAGTATGTGATGAAAATGGCACTTTATCTCTGTATTCTTCCTCCCAAAATTTCATAACACTAGTCTAATCATAAAAATCAGAGAAATCCAATTGAAGGATACCATGGCAAAAATACCTGATTCGTATTCCTCAGAACTATCAACGTTTTCAAATATAAAGAACATCTGACAAACTGTCAGCTAAAAGAAAGGAAAGGAAAAGGAAAGTGAAGTCACTCAGTTGTGTCCGACTCTTTGCGACCTCCATGGACTGTAACCTACCAGGCTCCTCTGTCCATGGGATTTTCCAGGCAAGAGCACTGGAGTGGGTTGCCATTTCCTTCTCCAGGGGATCTTTCCGACCCAGGGATCAAACCCAGGTCTCCCGCATCGCAGGCAGACGCTTTACCGTCTGAGCCACCAGGGAAGCCAAAGGACCTTTCAGGAAATACAGCAACTAAACACAATGTGGTATTTTGGGTGGAATTCAAAAACAGAAAAAATACACTAAAGTCCAAAGAAATCTGAATAAAGCACGGACTTCAGTTAATAACAATTTATCAACACTGGTTTATCAATGTAACAAATGTACCACGGTAATGTTAATAAGAGAAACTGGATGCAGAGTATATAGGAACTCTGGGCAATCTTTGTAAATTTTTGGAAATCTAACACTGTCCTAAAAAAAATTTTCAAACCACCTCTACCTTCAGATATTCAAATAAGCTTTTATAATTTTGTAATTCACCATCAAATCTTAACTTCTCAAGAATTACTCCTTACTGCAACATTTTTCTCTTACAAATTATACTTTTGGAGAGGGCCTAAATTTATTATCCTTTTCAAAACAATTTAACCTTTGCCTTTTAGGCTTGCCTTTATATTATTAACATATATATAAGAATTGTTCTTTCTACTTGTTAACTGGATGTTGAAGTATAAGTCAGCTTTGCCTTTTCGCTGACCTTTAAAAGTTTATCACCATTTTGCAACCTTGATAATAATTCAGGGGAAAAAAAAACCCTCAGGGGATGCTAAAATTGGTGACAGTTTGATAACAATCATTACTTAGACTCCCACAAAAATATTTATTAACAACCAAAGCAAAAATTAACAACTTTAAATGGAGAAATCAGGCCAACATCACTTTAATCAAGTAATCAAACATGGTGCTCCTGCCAAAAACCCATAATCCATAATATGGATCTAATCATGATGAACAATCAACCCAAATGAGCAACATTCTACAATATAAACTGACCTATACTTTTCAAATAATCAGTTATTAAAGGAGAAAAAAAAAAGTTCCATATTTGAGGGAACTACTGAGACCTGACAATCATAATGTGACCGTGGCTTTGGCAACGGTAGAGACAATATAAAGTGAAAGAAGTGAAAGAGTCAGTCGTATCCAATCTTTGCAACCACGTGGACAGTAGCTTGCCAGGCTCCTCTGTCTGTGGAATTCTCTAGGCAAGAATACTGGGAGTAGGTAGTCAGTCATTCCCTTCTCCAGGGGATCTTCCCAACCCAGGGACCAAACCCAGGTCTCACTCATCGCAGGCAGATTCTTTATCATCTGAGCCACTAGGCAAAAAATATACTTAATACAACTAGTGTAAGTGGAATATGGATTATAGATAATAATATTTTATCAATGTTAAATTCCTAACTCTGATAACTATACTACAGCTATGCAAGGGATTATCTACTGATATGTGCAATACCTTGGATGGATCTTCAAGGAATTATGCTGAATGAAAAAAGCCAATCTCAAGGGTTACAAACTAGAGAATTTACATAGCATTCTTTTGTGTGTTTGGGGATGACTACAATGTGCACAACAATGTTTAGAGTATGATACTGTTTTAGTTTTAAAGAGGGGGAGATACATAAATATGTACATATATATGTATTTGTTTATATAAACCGAGGAAAACCACATTTTCAACCACTAGTTGCTTCAGGATTGAAAACTGGGTGACTGGGAAAAGGGTGGAAAGATTAGCATTTCTCTAGGTTCAATGTTTCTAAAGCCCATGGCTTTCTTCAGTTTAAGACAAATATTATCAAGTGCCTACTATATGCTAGTGAGTGGGTGAGTAATAGTCACTCAGTCATGTCTGAATTTTTGAGACCCCATAGACTGTAGCCTAGCAGGCTCCTCTGTCTATGGAATTCTCCAGGAAAGACTGGAGTGGGCTGCCACTTTCTTCTCCATACTATATGCTAGACACTGTGCTAACAAGTATTTTAGTGGTGGTTGCAGGGTAAAACTAAATTATACAAAACAGTACAAAAGATGGTCCTCCACCCTCAGATAGGGGTAAATAATTAGATATGGGAATTTCAAAGGAATGAGGTGACATCTAAAACAAAGGTATAGGACACAGAAGTGGGGCTCTTGGTGCAATCAAGATGGTTTAGGGGAGAAGTACACTTGAGCTATAAAGGCTGAAAAACAGCAAAGCGGGGGTGGGTCAGGGAACAGAAAGCTTTCTCAATGTGGATGGATGCTGTACCAACAGCTCTACAGCAACATACGATGAGGTGCTGTTATCCCATTTTGCAGATGAGGAAATAAAGGCACAGAGAGAACAGGCAACTTTCCCAAGATTACATGTTAATAACTTGGAACAGTCTGGCACCAAGACAGTAGTTTTAGTACCTGTCTTGGAAACATCCTGTTTATTTCACCCCTATCCTTTAATCCTGCCTCCTTCAATTGTTTGTTCTCTCCCTTCATTCTCCTACCTCTCCAGATTTTCTCCTGCTATCCTCCTCCCTTGTCTCAAACATTAGAGTGGCCTTTTTCTCTTTCTCAGTCTCCACACATAGCTTGCAAATCTTGAATTCAAATCTGGCCACATCAACACTATCAAAACTATAGCAAAAGATTAGAAACAAGTTAAATGTTAATTCATATACAAATAGAGAAAATTTATGTTACATTGACACAACAGAATACTAAGAAGCCATGAAAAATAATAAAGCAGTTCTGTGACTATAGATACATAATATCAAATATCTTGCTAAGTAATAAGAAAAGACACCAAGAAAAATGCATATGCCAGCTACCATTTCTGAGGGTGGGCTTTTACCCTGTGTGTATATTCATTAATAGTGGCTTCCCAGGTGGTTCAGTGCTAAAGAATCCACCTCCCAATGCAGAAGACATAAGATCCCCTGGAGAAGAAATGGCAGCCAACTACAGTATTCTTGCCTGGAAAATCCCATGGACAGAGAAGTCTGGCAGGCTACAGTCCATGGGGTCACAAAAAAGTCAGGCACAACTTAGCTACTAAACAACAACATATTCATTAATACATAAGTTGGGAATTCCCAGGTGGTCCCATGGTTAGGACTACATGCTTTCACTGCCAAGGGCCCAGGTTCAATTCCTAGTAGGGGAACTAACACCCCACAGGCCGAGTGGCACAGCCAAAAAAATAAATAAAATAAAATAAATACATGGGTTATATAAAGAACAAAAACAACTTAAGAGAATGATTATCTCCTCACAGAGAATTAGGACAGGTACAAGACTTACATTTCACTGTATTCTTTTTAAATTTGAAATGATAGGCATGTACCTACTATTAGAAATAAATATATCCAGGAACTTCCCTGGTGGTCAAGTGATTAAGAATCCACTTGCCACAGCAGGGGACACAGGTTCCATCCCAGGTCCAGGAAGATTTCACATGCCTTGGGGCCACTAGAGCAATGTACCACAAGGCTGAAGCCCACCCTTTAGAGCCTGGGTTCTACAAGAGAAGCCACTACAGTGAGAAACCCAAGCACTGCAACCAGACAATAAGCCCCCTCTCCACAACCAGAGAATGCCCTTCCAAGAAACGAAGATCTAGCGCAGCCAAAAATAAATTAAATTTTTAAAGAAACAAACTCAGATACAGAGAAAAAACTACTGGTTACCAGTGAGAGGGGAAGGGAAGGGGCAAAACAGGGGTAAGGCATTAAGAAGTACAAGCTACCATGTAAAAAATAAGCTACAAGAGTATACTGTAGAATCAAATCAACAAAATTAGAAATGAAAAAGAGGTTACAACAGACAATGCAGAAATACAAACGATTATAAGAGACTATTATGAACTATATGGCAACAAAATGGAAAACCTGGAAGAAATGGACAGATTCTTAGAAAAGTTCAATCTTTCAAGACTGAACCAGGAAGAAATAGAAATTATGAACAATCCAATTACAAGCACTGAAATTGAAGCTGTGATCAAAAATCTCCCCAAAAATCAAAAGCCCAGGACCAGATGGCTTCAAAGCCAAAACGGTCTTGAGAAAGAAGAATGGAGCTGGAGGAATCAAGCTTCCTGACCAGATTATACTACAAAGCTACAGTCATCAAGACAGTATGGTACAGGCACAAAAACAGAAATATAAATGAATGGAACAAGACAGAAAGCCCAGAAATAAATCCATGCAACTCTGGGTACCTTATTTTTGACAAAGGAGCCAAGAATATACAATGGGGCAAAAACAGCCTCTTCAATAAATGGTGCCAGGAAAACTGGACAGCTACAAGCAAAACAATGAAATTAGAACACTTCCTAACACCATACACAAAGATCAACTCAAAATGGATTAAAGACCTGAATGTAAGACCAGAAACTATTAGAGGAAAACACAGGAGGCACACTAGGTGACATAAATCAAAGCAAGATCCTCTATGACCCACCTCCTAGAGCAACAGAAATAAAAACAAAAGTAAACAAGTTGGACCTGATTAAACTTAAAGGCTTTTGCACAGCAAAGGAAACTCCAAGCAAGGTGAAAAGACAGCCCTCAGAATGGGAGAAAATAATAGCAAATAAAACAACTGACAAAGCATTAATTTCCAAAATATACAAGCAGCTCATACAACTCAATACTAGGAAAACAAACAACCCAATCAAAAAGTGGGAAAAAGACCTAAACAGACATTTCTCCAAAGAAGACATACAGATGGCTAACAAACACATGAAAAGATGCGCAAAATTACTTATTATTAGGGAAATGCAAAGCAAAACCACAACGAGATATATCACCACACACCAGTCAGAATGGTCATCATAAAAAAGTCTACAAACAATAAATGCTGGAGAGGGTGTGGAGAAAAGGGAACGCTCTTGGACTGTTGATGGGAATGTAAATTGATACAGCCACTATTGAAGAAGTATGAAGATTCCTTTAAAAACTAGGAATAAAACCGCCATATGACCCAGCAATCCCACTTCTACGCATATACCCTGAGCAAACCAAAACTGAAAAAGACACATGTATCCCATTATTCACTGCAGCACTACTTATAATACCTAGAAGATGGAAGCAGCTTAGATGCCCATCAACAGATGAATGGATAAAGAAGTTGCGGTACATATACACAATGGCATATTCAGCTCAGTTCTGTCTCTCAGCCGTGTCCGACTCTTTGCGACCCCATGAATCGCAGCACGCCAGGCCTCCCTGTCCATCACCAACTCCCGGAGTTTACCCAAACTCATGTCCATCAAGTCAGTGATGCCATCCAGCCATCTCATCCTCTGTCGTCCCCTTCTTCTCCTGCCCCCAATCCCTCCCAGCATCACGGTCTTTTTCAATGGCCACTCTTTGCAGAAGGTGGCCAAAGTATTGGAGTTTCAGCTTTAGCATCAGTCCTTTCAAAGAACACCCAGGACTGATCTCCTTTAGAATGGACTGGTTGGATCTCCTTGCAATCCAAGGGACTCTCAAGAGTCTTCTCCAACACCACAGTTCAAAAGCATCAATTCTTCGATGCTCAGCCTTCTACACAGTCCAACTCTCACATCCATATATGACTATTGGAAAAACCATAGCCTTAACTAGATGGACCTTTGTTGGCAAAGTAATGTCTCTGCTTTTCAATATGCCATCTAGGTTGGTCAGAACTTTCCTTCCAAGGAGTAAGCATCTTTTAATTTCATGGCTGCAATCACCATCTGCAGTGATTTTGGAGACCCAAAAAATAAAGTCTGACGCTGTTTCCACTGTTTCCCCAACTATTTCTCATGAAGTGATGGGACCAAATGCCATGATCTTCGTTTTCTGAATGTTGAGCTTTAAGCCAACTTTTTCACTCTCCTCTTTCACTTTCATCAAAAGGCTTTTTAGTTCCTCTTCACTTTCTACTTTTCAATATGTCATCTAGGTTGGTCAGAACTTTCCTTCCAAGGAGTAAGCATCTTTTAATTTCATGGCTGCAATCACCATCTGCAGTGATTTTGGAGACCCAAAAAATAAAGTCTGACGCTGTTTCCACTGTTTCCCCAACTATTTCTCATGAAGTGATGGGAACAAATGCCATGATCTTCGTTTTCTGAATGTTGAGCTTTAAGCCAACTTTTTCACTCTCCTCTTTCACTTTCATCAAAAGGCTTTTTAGTTCCTCTTCACTTTCTGCCATAAGGGTGGTGTCATCTGCATATCTGAGGTTATTGATATTTCTCCTGGCAATCTTGATTCCAGCTTGTGCTTCTTCCAGCCCAGTGTTTCTCATGATGGACTCTGCATATAAGTTAAATAAGCAGGGTGACAATTACAGCCTTGACATACTCCTTTTCCTATTTGGAACCAGTCTGTTGTTCCATGTCCAGTTCTAACTGTTGCTTCCTGACCTGCATATAGGTTTCAGCCATGAAAAGGAACATATTTGAGTCAGTTCTGATGAGGTGGATGAACCTAGAATCTATGATACAGAGTGAAGTGAGTCAGAAAGAGAAATATCGTATTCTAACACACATATACAGAATCTAGAAAAATGTTTCTGAAGAATTTACTTACAGGGCAGCAATGGAGAAACAGACATAGCGAATAGACTTATGGACATGGGGTGAGGGGAGGAGAGGGTGAGATATATGGAAAGAGTAACATGGAAACTTACATTACCATATGTAAAATAGATAGCCAAGGGGAATTTGCTGTATAGCTCAGGAAACTCAAACAGAGGCTCTGTATCAACCTAGAGGGGTGGGATGGGGAGGGAGACGGGAGGAAGGTTAGAAAGGGATGTGATATAAGTATACCTATGGCTGATTCATGTTGAGGTTTGACAGAAAACAACAGGGTTCTGTAAGCAATTACCCTTTAATAATACTTTATAATAACTCTACATGGAGTATAATCTTTAAAACTTATGAATCACTATGTTGTATACCTAAAATGTTGTACAACTATCCTTCAAGAAAAAATATTTCATTTTTTTAAAATTAAATAAATAAATGTTAACAACCAGAAGGCAGTAGTCTCCTTGGAGATTACTATTTACTTCCTTAGTAACAATGGGCCTTTCTTCACTGAGTCATGAAATAGTACCAAGCATTCCTGAGCTTATTCACCCTACCTAACATGAGTTTGAGTAAACTCTGGGAGCTGATTATGGATAGGGAGGCCTGGTTTGCTGCAGTCCATGGGGTCGCAAAGAGTCAGACATGACTGAGCAACTGGACTGAACTGAACTGAGTAGATAATGTACCAGTATACAACCAAAACATGGTTATTACTATAGAGAATTAAGTACACATAAAGTTCTCTACAAAATTAATCTTCTGGAGAAATCCCTGGTGGCCCAGTGGTTAAGACTCTAAGCTTTCACTGCCAAGGGGCTGTGTTCAACCCCTTTTCAGAGAACTAAGATTGCAAAAGATGTGCTGTATGATGTAGCCAAATAAGTATAAGTATATAAATAGGTAAAAATAATCCTCTGAACAAGATCTCAACCACACAGAGTTAGTATTTTCTGATTTTCAGTATTATTGTAAAGTATCCTTGGTGGAAAAGAGCTTTGCTACAGAGAGCATGAACTAATCTTTGCAGGCAACCATTAGTCTACTTAACCAAAATAGACACCCAGGTAAAAGGTCAGTGCAGGGGGCTTCCTGGTGGCTCAGTGGTAAGGAATCTACCTGCCAATGCAGGAGACACGGGTACAATCCGTGGTCTGGCAAGATCCCACATGGTGCAGAACAACTAAGTCCATGCACCACAGCTACTGCAGCCCACGCGCTCAAGGGCCCACATGACCCAACAACTGAGGCCACATGCCACAACCACAGAAAGCTGCGCACCGAGAGCAGATACTCTGCAACAAGAAAAGCCACTGCGATGAGACTGTGCACCGCAATGCAGAATAGCCCCCACTCACCACCACCAGGGAAAGTCTGCTTGGAGCAACAAAGACCCAGAGCAGCCAAAAAATACAATAGATAAACAAAGTGTTAAGCCAGCATGTATAGGGAGTAAAAAAGTAAAAGGCATACTATCAATAAAAGGGTAGATAAACATGCTAACATACAAAATGACTAATTAACTGAGCATAAGTTAAAATCATAACTTGTATTCAGTGATTCTATTTAACCAGAGGATAAAATCATGGCTCACAGCCTTGTCCTGGCAAATGGACTTGTGTAACTCAACGAAGCTATGAGCCATGCCCTGAAGGGCCACTCAAGACAGACAAGTCATAGTGGAGAGTTGTGAGAAAATGTGATGCACTGGAGGAGGAGATGGCAACCCACTCCAGTATTCTTGCCTGTAGAATCCCATGGATCAGATGAAAAAGCAAAAAGTTAAGACACCAGAAAATGAGCCCCTCGTAGGTTGGCAGATGTTCATTATGTTACTGGGGAAGAGCACAGTACAATTATGAATAGCTCCAGAAAGAATGTAGCTGCTTGGCAAAAGCAGAAATGATGCTCAGTTATAGATGTGTCTGATAGTGAAAGTAATGTCCAGTGTTGTAAATAACAGTATTAAATAGGAATCTGGAACTTTAAGGCCATGAATCAAGGTCAATTGGATATGGTCAAGCAGGAGATGGCAAGAGTGAATATTGCTAATTTAGAAATCAGTCAACTAAAATGGACAAGAATGGGCAAATTTATTTTAACTCAAATAACTATTATATCTACCACCATGGGTAAGAATCCCTTAGAGGAAATGAAGTAGACCTCATAGTCAACAAAAGAGTCTGAAATGCAGTACTTGGATACAACCTCAAAAATGACAGAATAATCTCGGTTCATCTCCAAGGCAAACCATTTAACATCAAAGTAACCCAAATCTATACCCAAACCACTGGTACTGAAGAAGTTAAAACTGACCAGTTCTAGGAAGACGTACAAAATGTTCTAGAACTAACACCAAAAAGAGATGTCCTTTTCATCACAGGGGATTGGAATGCACAAACAGGAAGTGAAGAGATACCCAGAATAACAGGTGAATTTGACCTTGGAGTACAAAATAAAGCAGGGAAAAGGCTAACAGAGTTTTGTTAAGAGAACACGATGCTCACAGCAAAAATCCTTTTCCAACAACACAAGAGACAAAGACTTTACACATGGACATCACCAGGGTCAATTTTAAAATCAGACTGATTATATTCTTGGCAGCCAAAGATGGAGAAGCTCTATACAGTCACCTGGAGACTCTAAACAAGCTCTGTACAACACCTGAAGCTGACTGTAGCTCAGATCATAACCTTCTTATTGTAAAATTCAGATTTCAATTGAAGCAACTAGGGAAGACCACCAGGCCATTCAGGTATGACCTAAATCAAATTCCTTATGATTAGACAAGGGAAGTGAAGAAGAGATTCAAAAGATTAGAGCTGTAGACAGAGTACTCGAAGAACTATGGATGGAGGCTCATAACACTGTACAAGAGGCAGTGGCCAAAACCATCCAAAACAAAAAGAAACACAAGAAGGCACAGTGGTTTTAAGAGGAGACTTTACAAATAGCTGAGGAAAGAAGTGAAGCAAAAGGCAAAGGAGAAAGAGAAAGATACACTCAACTGTATGCAGAGTTTCAAAGAGAAACAAGGAGAAATAAGAAGACCTTCTTAAATTAACTATGAACTATGCAAAGAAATACAGAAAAACAATAAAATGGGAACGACTAGGGATCTCTTCAAGAAAACTGGAGATATCAAGGGAACATTTCATACGAGCATGAACACAAAAATGGACAGAAAAGGTAAGGACCTAACAGAAGCAGAAGAGATTAAGAGACAGTAGCAAGAATACAGAGAAAAACTATACAAGAAAAGTCTTAATGATCTGAATCATCCACAATGTTGTGGTCATTCACCAAGAGCCAGACATCCTGGAGTGTGAAGTCAAATGGGCCTCAGGAAGCATTAGTATGAACGAAGTTAGTGGAGATGATGGAATTCCAGGTGTGCTATTTCAAATCGGAAAGAAATGGTTCTTTAAAGTGTTGCACTCTATATGTCATCAAATTTGGAAAGCTCAGCAGTGGCCACAGGACTGGAAAAGGTCATTTTTCATTCCAATCCCAAAGAAGGACAATGCCATAGAATGTTCCAACTACTGGACAATTGCGCTCATATCACAGGCTAGCAAAATAATGCTCAAAATCCTTCAAACTAGGCTTCAACAGTACGTGAACCAAGAATTTCCAGGTGTACAAGCTGGGTTTAGAAACGGCTGAGGAACCAGAGATCAGATTGCCAACATTTGTTGGGTCATAGAGAAAGCAACACAAAGGCAATGGCAACCCACTCCAGTACTCTTGCCTGGAAAATCCCATGGACGGAGGAGCCTGGTAGGCTGCAGTCCATGGGGTCTCGAAGAGTCAGACAGGACTGAGTGACTTCCCTTTCACTTTTCACTTTCATGCATTGGAGAAGGAAATGGCAACCCACTCCACTGTTCTTGCCTGGAGAATCCCAGGGACGGGGAGCCTGGTTGGCTGCCGTCTATGCGGTCACACAGAGTCGGACACAACTGAAGCCACTTAGCAACAGCAGCAAGGAAAGCAAGGGAATTCCATAAAAAAGTCTACTTCTGCTTCATTAACTACACTAAAGGCTTTGACTGTGTGGATCAGAACAAACTGGAAAATTCTTAAGAGATG
Organism: Cephalophus harveyi; assembly: GCA_006410635.1. Classification (NCBI taxonomy): domain Eukaryota; kingdom Metazoa; phylum Chordata; class Mammalia; order Artiodactyla; family Bovidae; genus Cephalophus; species Cephalophus harveyi. The sequence goes on along the minus strand of SJYT01042886.1, from coordinate 495,656 downwards.
GGAATACCAGACCACCTTACCTGTCTTCTGAGAAACCTATATGCAGGTTAAGAAGCAACAGTTAGAACCTTACATAGAAAAAAGGACTAGTCCAAAATTGGGAAAGGAGTATATCAAGGCTCTATATTGTCAGCCTGCTTATTAAACTTCTATGCAGAATGCATCATGCGAAATGCCGGGCTGGATGATGGAAACATGACTGCCGGGAGCAATATCACCAACCTCAGATATGCAGATGATAGTTACCGAAGAGGAACTACAGAGCATCTTGATGAGGGTTAAAGAGGAGAGTGGAAAAGCTGGCTTAAAACTCAACATTCAGGGGACTTCCCCGGTGGTCCAGTGACTAACATTCCTTGCTTCCAATGCAAGCGGCCTGGGCTGAAACCCTGGTGGGGGAAATAGATACCACGTGCCACAGCTAACACCCAGTGCAGCCAAATAAATAAGTAAAAATAAATATTGTTTTTTAAAAAAAGTTTCAGTTCAGTTCAGTTGATCAGTTTTATCTGACTCTTTACAACCCCATGAATCACAGCACGCCAGGCCTCCCTGTCCATAACCAACTCCCGGAGTTTACTCAAACTCATGTCCATCGAGTCGGTGATGTCATCCAGCCATCTCATCCTCTGTTGTTCACTTCTCCTCCTGCACTCAATCCCTCCCAGCATCACGGCCGTTTTCAATGAGTCAACTCTTTGCATGAGGTGGCCAAAGTACTGGAGTTTCAGCTTTAGCATCATTCTTTCCAAAGAACACCCAGGGCTGATCTCCT
>SJYT01042886.1:439367-494755 GCA_006410635.1 Cephalophus harveyi | reverse complement strand
TGCCTTTTCTAAAACCAGCTTGAACATCTGGAAGTTCACGGTTCACGTATTGCTGAAGCCTGGCTTGGAGAATTTTGAGCATTACTTTACTAGCGTGTAAAGTGAAGTGAAGTGAAGTGAAGTGAAGTGAAGTGAAGTTGCTCAGTCCTGTCGGACTCTTTGCAACCCCATGGACTGTAGCCCACCAGGCTCCTCTGTCCATGGGATTCTTCAGGCAAGAATACTGGAGTGGGTTGCCATTTCCTTCTCCAGACTAGCGTGTGAGATGAGTGCAATTGTGCAGTAGTTTGAGCATTCTTTGGCATTGCCTTTCTTTTGGAATGGAATGAAAACTGACCTTTTCCAGTCCTGTGGCCACTGCTGAGTTTTCCAAATTTGCTGGCATATTGACTGCAACACTTTCACAGCATCATCTTTCAGGATTTGAAATAGCTCCACTGGAATTCCAACACCTCCACTAGCTTTGTTCGTAGTGATGCTTTGTAAGGCCCACTTGACTTCACATTCCAAGATGTCTGGCTCTAGGTGAGTGATCACACCATCATGATTATCTGGGTCATGAAGATCTTTTTTGTACAGTTCTTTTGTGTATTCTTGCCACCTCTTCTTAATATCTTCTGCTTCTGTTAGGTCCATACCATTTCTGTCCTTTATTGAGCCCATCTTTGCATGAAATGTTCCCTTGGTATCTCTAATTTTCTTGAAGAGATCTCTAGTCTTTCCCATTCTGTTGTTTTCCTCTATTTCTTTGCATTGATTGCTGAGGAAGGCTTTCTTATCTCTCCTTGTTATTCTTTGGAACTCTGCATTCAGGTGTTTATATCTTTCCTTTTGTCCTTTGCTTTTCACTTCTCTTCTTTTCACAGCTATTTGTAAGGTCTCCTCTGACAGCCATTTTGCATTTCTTTTCCATGGGAATGGTCTTGATCCCTGTCTCCCGTGTGATGTCACGAACCTCCGTCCATAGTTCATCAGGCACTTTATCTATCAGATCTAGTCCCTTAAATCTATTTCTCACTTCCACTGTATAGTCATAAGGGATTTGATTTAGGTCATACCTGAATGGTCTAGTGGTTTTCTCCAGTTTCTTCAATTTCAGTCTGAATTTGGTAATAAGGAGTTCATGATCTGAGCCACAGTCAGCTCCTGGTGTTGTTTTTGCTGACTCTATAGAGCTTCTCCATCTTTGGCTGCAAAGAATATAATCAATATGATTTCAGTGTTGACCATCTGGTGATGCCCATGAGTCTTCTCTTGTGTTGTTGGAAGAGGGTGTTTGCTATGACCAGTGCATTCTCTTGGCAAAACTCTATTAGCCTTGGCCCTGCTTCATTCCGTATTCCAAGGCCAAATTTGCCTGTTAGCCCAGGTGTTTCTTGACTTCCTTCTTTTGCATTCCAGTCTCCTAGAGAAAAGTCTAACCACTACTAAAAAACAAAAAACTCAACATTAAAAAACTAAAATTACAGCATTCAGTTCCATCACTTCATGGCAAACAGAAGGCGAAAAAGTGGAAACAGTGACAGATTTTCACAGATTTTATTTTCTTGGGCTCCAAAATCACTGCAGATAGTGACTGAAGCCATGAAATTAGACGCTTGCTCCTTGATGGGAAAGCTATGACAAACCTTTCTTGTTCAGTCACTAAAACGTGTCCAACTCTTTAAGACCGCATGGACTATGGCACCCCAAGCTTACTTGTCCTTAACAATCTCTGAGTGTTTGCTCAAATACTTGTCCACTGAGTCAGTGATGCAATTCAACCATGTTATTCTCTGCAGATCTATTCTCTTGCCCTCAATCTTTCCCAGCATTAGGGTCTTTTCCAATGAGTTGGCTCTTTGCATCAGGTGGCCAAAATACTGGAGCTTCAGCGTCAGCATCAGTACTTCCAATGAATATTCAGGGTTGGTTTCCTTTAGGATTGACTGGTTTGATCTCCTTGCTGTTCAAGAGACTCTCAGAAGTCTTCTCCAGCACCAGTTTGAAAGCATCAATTCTCAGGCCTTCTTCATGGTCCAACTCTCACATCCATACGTAACTACTGGGAAAAAACCACAGCTTTGACTATATGGACCTTTGTCAGCAAAGTGATGTCTCTGCTTTTTAATATGCTGTCTAGGTTTGTAGAGATATCACTTTGCCAACAACATAATTATTATGGAATTTATAAGATAGGATTTTCCTGTTCTAAATGTTTGCTTTCTATTTTGTAAAATGACAGTTTGGGAAATGTTAATAATGTTAAGGGTGAAATAGGTATAACTAAAATAACCCTGGTGGTCACTGAGATAACTGTTAACAGAAAAAATTCAGACTTCTAAGAGAGAAAACTGACTGCAACTACCCCAATTTGAGCCCACTAGAGCTTGTCTATGGGAAGAAGCATATTCAGTAAGATCTCAACTCTTCAGCAGTAAAGAAAACAATCACATAGATTTCCCTGGTGGCACAGTTGATGACAGTTTGTCTGCTAATGAAGAGGACATGGGTTTGATCCCAGGTCCCAGAGGATTCTGCATGTCACATGGCAACTAAGTCAATGCATGGAAACTATTGAAGCCACTGAGCCCTAGAGCCTGTGCTCAGTAACAAAAAAAAACAGCACAATGAGAAGCCTGTGTCCACAGCTAGAGTAGCCCTGCTCACTGCAACTAGAGAAAGACCATGCAGCAACTCAGCGTAGTCAAAAAGAAATAAAGAAATAAAAAGAAAATCACCACAAATCTCCCATTTGCAGATCAGATATGCTGTCATAATGGCTTGTAATGGAATCACAACCAGAAACTTGCCTGAAACAAGCTACCTGGACTCCAGAGTTAGAAAATCTCCATTCTGTCCTATGCATCTCCTATGTGTCCAGGTACTGCTAATGGCAAATGTAATGTTAATGCTCACATTCCTTTCTCGTGTGAATATGAAGAGGAAAAAAAGGCCAAATAGTACTAATTCTTCTCAAACCAGTTTTTTTTCATTAAGGGATTAAAAATTGTCTACTGGTTCATTTATTTAAAAACAAATTTACGTCTACCTTCCTCTATTCCCATTAATTTAGGATCAAGCTTAGTAATATGGTTTAATGAACCACCCAAACAAATAACCTAAAAAGAAAAGGGGGGGAAAAAATACTTTACATCTTTTTTTTTTAATGTAGATCATTTTTAAAGTCTTTATTGAATTTTTTATAAATTATTTTCATTTTATGTTTTGGGTTTTGGCCATGAGGTAATGTGGGATCTAGCTCCTGGATCAGGGATCGAACCCACACCCTCTGCACTGGAAGGCGAAGTCCCAACCACTGGACCACCAGGGAAGTCCCTGTATTTTCTTATTTTAAAACCCTGTAAAGAGTTTTACAAGAAGACTAGGACCTCTAACTACATGAGGTCATACATTAAGTATATTCATTACTTACATATATATGACAAACCACAAAACCACACTCCAATTGCAAAGCCAAGGGAAAAGGAAAGCCTATCTTACATTCAAAACAAAAGTATACTATATCACATAACCAATTTATTGTTTAACTCTTATCCATAAAAAAGGACTATACACATAAAAATTTGTTTAAGAGTAGTGAGTAAAGAACTCTCTGGGTGGCCAGTGGATAAGGCTCCATGCTTCCAATGCAGGGGGCGCAGGTTCAATCCCTGGTCTGAGGAACTAAGATCCTATATGCCACTCAGTGCAGACAAAGGAGGGAAATAAAAAGAGTACTGAATGAAAGAAAGATAGTGGTTAAACGACTAAAAACCTGCTTCCTGTATCCAAATACACAGGTACTGTCAAATCAAAGTGGTGATTATCATGCTAAAAAACAACACTTCAAACTTATAGTCTCTTCCAACCTTCCTCTGAAAAAAACAAAAAATAAAGAAACTATTAAGTGAAAGTGAAGTCACTCGGTCGTGTCCGACTCTTTGCGGTCTGCAATGTGGGAGACCTGGGTTCGATCCCTGGGTCAGGAAGATCCCCTGGAGAAGGAAATGGCAACCCACTCCAGTATTCTTGCCTGGAGAATGCCATGGACAGAGGATCTTGGTGGGCTACAGTCCATGGGTCGCAAAGAGTCAGACACAACTGAGCAACTTCACTTTCACTTGAAGGCAGAAGGCTAACTTGTACAGTCTCTATGGAAGCAACTATCTCTCAAATGACAAATGTAAATACCCTTTAACGCAGCTATTGCTCCACTAGGAAATTATTTTACACATATCTGAGATGTACACAATTATTCACCACACTCTGCAATCTCAAATGATTAGAAAACAACTAAATGCCCATCCATTGGTAGACTGGGTAAATAAATTATAGTACAGTCACACACACAAAAACAAAGCATCGCTAAATATACAATGAAATGATCCCTAAAAAAAAAAAAAAAACAAAGTGATGTCTCTGCTTTTTAATATGCTGTCTAGGTTTGTAGAGATATCACTTTGCCAACAACATAATTATTATGGAATTTATAAGATAGGATTTTCCTGTTCTAAATGTTTGCTTTCTATTTTGTAAAATGACAGTTTGGGAAATGTTAATAATGTTAAGGGTGAAATAGGTATAACTAAAATAACCCTGGTGGTCACTGAGATAACTGTTAACAGAAAAAATTCAGACTTCTAAGAGAGAAAACTGACTGCAACTACCCCAATTTGAGCCCACTAGAGCTTGTCTATGGGAAGAAGCATATTCAGTAAGATCTCAACTCTTCAGCAGTAAAGAAAACAATCACATAGATTTCCCTGGTGGCACAGTTGATGACAGTTTGTCTGCTAATGAAGAGGACATGGGTTTGATCCCAGGTCCCAGAGGATTCTGCATGTCACATGGCAACTAAGTCAATGCATGGAAACTATTGAAGCCACTGAGCCCTAGAGCCTGTGCTCAGTAACAAAAAAAAACAGCACAATGAGAAGCCTGTGTCCACAGCTAGAGTAGCCCTGCTCACTGCAACTAGAGAAAGACCATGCAGCAACTCAGCGTAGCCAAAAAGAAATAAAGAAATAAAAAGAAAATCACCACAAATCTCCCATTTGCAGATCAGATATGCTGTCATAATGGCTTGTAATGGAATCACAACCAGAAACTTGCCTGAAACAAGCTACCTGGACTCCAGAGTTAGAAAATCTCCATTCTGTCCTATGCATCTCCTATGTGTCCAGGTACTGCTAATGGCAAATGTAATGTTAATGCTCACATTCCTTTCTCGTGTGAATATGAAGAGGAAAAAAAGGCCAAATAGTACTAATTCTTCTCAAACCAGTTTTTTTTCATTAAGGGATTAAAAATTGTCTACTGGTTCATTTATTTAAAAACAAATTTACGTCTACCTTCCTCTATTCCCATTAATTTAGGATCAAGCTTAGTAATATGGTTTAATGAACCACCCAAACAAATAACCTAAAAAGAAAAGGGGGGGAAAAAATACTTTACATCTTTTTTTTTTAATGTAGATCATTTTTAAAGTCTTTATTGAATTTTTTATAACATTATTTTCATTTTATGTTTTGGGTTTTGGCCATGAGGTAATGTGGGATCTAGCTCCTGGATCAGGGATCGAACCCACACCCTCTGCACTGGAAGGCGAAGTCCCAACCACTGGACCACCAGGGAAGTCCCTGTATTTTCTTATTTTAAAACCCTGTAAAGAGTTTTACAAGAAGACTAGGACCTCTAACTACATGAGGTCATACATTAAGTATATTCATTACTTACATATATATGACAAACCACAAAACCACACTCCAATTGCAAAGCCAAGGGAAAAGGAAAGCCTATCTTACATTCAAAACAAAAGTATACTATATCACATAACCAATTTATTGTTTAACTCTTATCCATAAAAAAGGACTATACACATAAAAATTTGTTTAAGAGTAGTGAGTAAAGAACTCTCTGGGTGGCCAGTGGATAAGGCTCCATGCTTCCAATGCAGGGGGCGCAGGTTCAATCCCTGGTCTGAGGAACTAAGATCCTATATGCCACTCAGTGCAGACAAAGGAGGGAAATAAAAAGAGTACTGAATGAAAGAAAGATAGTGGTTAAACGACTAAAAACCTGCTTCCTGTATCCAAATACACAGGTACTGTCAAATCAAAGTGGTGATTATCATGCTAAAAAACAACACTTCAAACTTATAGTCTCTTCCAACCTTCCTCTGAAAAAAACAAAAAATAAAGAAACTATTAAGTGAAAGTGAAGTCACTCGGTCGTGTCCGACTCTTTGCGGTCTGCAATGTGGGAGACCTGGGTTCGATCCCTGGGTCAGGAAGATCCCCTGGAGAAGGAAATGGCAACCCACTCCAGTATTCTTGCCTGGAGAATGCCATGGACAGAGGATCTTGGTGGGCTACAGTCCATGGGTCGCAAAGAGTCAGACACAACTGAGCAACTTCACTTTCACTTGAAGGCAGAAGGCTAACTTGTACAGTCTCTATGGAAGCAACTATCTCTCAAATGACAAATGTAAATACCCTTTAACGCAGCTATTGCTCCACTAGGAAATTATTTTACACATATCTGAGATGTACACAATTATTCACCACACTCTGCAATCTCAAATGATTAGAAAACAACTAAATGCCCATCCATTGGTAGACTGGGTAAATAAATTATAGTACAGTCACACACACAAAAACAAAGCATCGCTAAATATACAATGAAATGATCCCTAAAAAAAAAAAAAAAGAAAACTATTAAGGTGATCAGTTATAAGCATAAATTCTATCCTAGTTTTCACTGCAACATTGTTTACAATAGTTAAGATATGGACACAACCTAAGTGTCCATCAACAGATGAATGGATAAAGAAGAATGGTATACATACAATGAATGACTGCTCTGCCATTAAAAACAAGAATGAAGTTTTGCCATTTGTAACAACATGGATGGATTCAGAGGGTATTGTGCTAAGTGAAATAAGTCAGACAGAGAAAGAAAAATACTGTATGATAATACTTACATGTGAAATATAAAAATTAAAACAAACTAATGAATATAAAAAAGAAAAAAGACTGACAGATATAGAGAACAAACTAGTGGTTACCAGTAGGAAGTGGGAAATGGGGAGGAGCAAAGTGGGGTAGGGGATTAAGAGGTACAAACTACTACATATAAAATAAATAATCTAGAAGGGTATATTGTACAACACAAAATATTTTGTAATAACTATAAATGCCATATAATCTTCAAAAAATTTTCATCACTATGCTGTATATCTGAAACTTATATAACATTATAAATCAACTATTCCTCAATAAAAAAATAAATAAACTTTAAAATAAACAAGAACATAAATTCCAGAGTCATACAGATTCAGGTTTGAAACCTGAGTCTCCCACTTAAACTCTGTGTGCCACCTGGCAAGTTAATTTCCCAAAGCTTCAGTTTTCTCATCCATTAATTAAGGATATCTTTAGTACCATCACTATGAGTTTGTTATGAAGATAAACTGAATAATACACAAAGAGCACTTAGCATAATCTGACACAAAGGTGCACATTTTACTATGGTTAACTATGGTTATAGTTTAATTCTATATAGTAATCACACAGTTTCTCTAATATACTATATTGACAACCACAATTTTGAATGGCAAAAGAACATAAAAGAAAACAGGTAAAAATAGACAGACTACATGGATTTACAGAAATCACTGATTAAAAAGTAACTGCCTATACCTCAATGAGAAAACAATGACTTTTTCACAAATTAAAGATAAAATAATTATTGTTGGTTGGTATGGTATATATAAGGACTTCCCTGGTGGCTTAGAGGGTAAAGCATTTGCCTGCAATGCAGGAGACCCAGGTTCGATCCCTGGGTCGGGAAGATTCCCTGGAGAAGGAAATGGCAACCCACTCCAGTATTCGCCTGGAGAATCCCATGGTATATATAGTTCTTGTAACACAAACACACACAGAAATATTCTGTGTGTGTAGAAAGAGAATCTAAACTCAGAAGCCTCTCAGTTAGTTAGGGGATATTTTAATAACTTAATATAATTTAATAATGGAATGGTAGGTGAAGTACATCGTTTTAAGACAACTAATGATTTCCAATGAAAATATGAAATTTCCACCACTATCAAGAGAACAAAAATTAAAGAACTACAATTGATCACAACGTTGTCCAAAACCAACAGCTACCTTCTTCTGTGGATGTTTCCTTAGGCTCACAGAGCAAAAAACAAGCACATTAAGAGAACTCCAGTTGGTTTTCCCCCAGGACATGCCTCCAGCAATTAACTACAATGAATCTCAATTGCAGGAATGATATCCACATAGCTAATGAATATGGAACCATAAAGAAGGCTGAGCACAGAACTGATGCTTTCAAACTGTGGTGCTGGAGAAGACGCTTGCGAATCCCCTCCATAGCAAGGAGATCAAACCAGTCAATCCTAAAGAAAATCAACCCTGAATATTCATTAGAAGGACTGATGCTAAAGCTAAAGCTCTAGTACTCTGGCCACGTGATGTAAAGAGCTGACTCACTGGAAAAGACCCTGATACTGGGAAAGATTGAGGGCAAGAGGAGAGGAAGGCATGGCATTACTGCCTCAAGGGACATGAGTTTGAGCAAACTCTGAGAGACAGTAAAGGACAGCGAAGCCTGATGTGCTGCAGTTTATGGGGTCACAAAGAGTCGGACATGACTTAGAGACTGAACAACAACTTTTGAAAATACATTACAACTACAGAAATAAGTTTTAAATAAATTTTTGTTCAGATAACATAAAGGCGGAAATTTGTAATGATTTATAAAGCCAGAGGAAAATATCCATTTTAATAGCATAAGATCTAAATACAAGACCCACACTAAATCAGTACCTCAAGAATCAGCTCAGTTCAGATCAGTCACTCAGCCGTGTCCGACTCTTTGCAACTCCATGAACTGCAGCACACCAGGCTTCCCTGTCCATTACCAACCTCTGGAGCTTACTCAAACTCATGTCCATCTAGTTGACGCCATCCAACTATCTATCTCAACCTCTATCATCCCCTTCTCCTCCTGCCTTCAATCTTTTCCAGCATCAGGGATAAGCACTTTTAAATAACTATATTTCAACTATTTAATAGAAATTAACTACTGTGTAACTACATGTAAGTAACATGTCAGAGGCAGTAGGATAGCTGCCTGGCTACAAACACGAACATTTATATTTCGAATAGCAAATCTTCAGTTTAATTCCCATGAAAATGGTTAGCAGGTTAAGTGATTAAATAAACATTAAAGAGAACTTCAAATCACAGTAAATTTATAATTGACAATCTCCAGTACTCATTTAAATCACAAAAGGTCAATCATTTAAGCTAGTAAAGTACAAATGTCTCAAAATGGAGTTTGGCCTCTTGACAATCACCTCAAATTTCTTCCAGTGGCTCAGCAGGTGAGGAATTCATGGAATTCTGGTCTTCAAGGTCTAGTAAGCACTGTGGTTAAACCATCCAGTCAACACGGAGTTATGTGGGGCAAAGCCTATAGATTATCCAACTCCTTTGTCCCCTCCCGTATCTTCTTTACTTTGTAACTACCATTACTTCTAAATGGTACAAGAAGATAAACATGAAATTGGTAAATATTATAAATTAGTTATTAGAAATGCAAGGAAAAACTATGGTCAGGAATGTGGTTAAACTGCAGTTTAAATAAAGCTTCTGGATTATCCATGGATTTCTTTTAATCCACATAATCCTCCTCCTGAAGGCATGGATAATCAGGATCGCATTTCCACTCTAGGCAAATGAGCATTTGTCTGGTGGTCTCCCAAGTAGCCAGAGCAGCAGAAGACAAGCTACAGGGCCCAGGACGCGCCAGTCCCTCCTGGGTTTGCAGCAGGGCCTTGTGAACTGCTGGCGTGGGCTCTAACAATACCACAACACAGGGGACTGCCAGATTAACATCCTTTGTTTTGGCAATAGATACTCCCAATTAAAGGGGCAACTGCTAATAACCTTAGGTGACCTACGTTAAATACTTAAGAAAATGAGGAACTATACATTCTTGATGAAGAAGTCCGGAAAAGATTTAGAGCCAGGACTTAGGGGAAGGATTTGTAAAATTTTTTGAGGAAATGAGGGAATTTCTAGATTTCTATTTTAGGCTGGAAACAAGAAAGCTACCTTTGCAAGACACTAAAGTTATAAAGATAGCACACTTTTCCTCCAATCCTAGAAAAGTGGAATACCTAAAATAACTAAATGCAGAATAAAATGGATAAGCTAGCAAAAAGTGACAATGTTAGAGAGAGAAAAGAGAGAAAAGCTGAGACTTCATAACATAACCCTTCGCAAAATTAATCTCTAGTTTACTCCAGCCTACCCTGCGATTGCAGTAAGTGGGAATTCTAGATTTATCGAAGGGAGATGAAAAGATATGTGATGTCATCCATTATGATATTATCACAGACTTAGCCACCAAATTTCCTTGTTAGATGTTCCCTATTGTAACTTGACATTATGGGATTTGCCTCATTTGACAGGTTCCAGAAGTTTTACAATAATTTTTTTTTAATTTAAAGCCTTTTGGGAAAGGAGTACATCAAGGCTGTATGTTGTCACTCTGCTTCTTTAATTTATATGTAGAGTACAACATGCGAAATGCCGGGCTGGGTGAAGCACAAGCTGGAATCAAGATTGCCAGAAGTATAGACAACCTTGGATAGAAGAGAAGACAAACTAAAGAGCCTCTTGATGAAGGTGAAAGAGAGTGAAAAAACTGGCTTAAAACATTCAAAACTAAGATTATGGCATGCATAGCTTCCTGACAAATAGATGTGAAAAAGTGGCAACACTGACAGATTTTATTTTCTTGGGCTCCAAAATCACTGCAGAAACGAAAAGATCCTTGGAAGAAAAGCTCTGACCAACCTAGACAGCATATTAAAAAGTGGAGACATCACTTTACCGACAAAGGTCCATATAGTCAAAGCTACGGTTTTTTCAGTAGTCACGTAGGGATGTGAGAGCTGGACCATAAAGAAGGCTGAGAGCCGAAGAATTGATGCTTTCAAACTGTGGTGCTGGAAAGGCCTCTTGAGAGTCCCTTGGACTACAAGGAGTTCAAACCAGTCAATCCTAAAGGAAATCAGTCCTGAATATTCATTGGAAGGACTGATGTTAAAGCTGAAGCTCCAATACTTTGGCCACCTGATGCAAAGAACCGGCTAATTGGAAAAGACCCTGATGCGGAGAAAGATTGAAGGCAGGAAGAGAAGGGGACGACAGAAGATGAGATGGTTGGATGGCATCACAGACTTAATGGACATGAGTTTGAGCAAACTCGGGGACATAGTGAAGGACAAGGAAGCCTGGCGTTACAGTTCAAGAGGTCGCAAAGAGTCACGCATGACTTACAGACTGAACAACAACAGAACATTCCTCCATCTACAAGGTTTAGTACTTTTTTCTAAAAGAATACCAACAATTACGTTGATCAATTATCCACTTATTCCAAGTTCTAATCTTTTCTTGCCATGAGAAATATACTGTTTAGAAAAAAAGAACAGTAAGTCCAAGTGTTAAAAAGGAAAGCAGTGGGCTTCCCTGGTGGTTTAGAGGTAAAGAATCTACCTGCTAATGCAGGANGAACATTCCTCCATCTACAAGGTTTAGTACTTTTTTCTAAAAGAATACCAACAATTACGTTGATCAATTATCCACTTATTCCAAGTTCTAACCTTTTCTTGCCATGAGAAATATACTGTTTAGAAAAAAAGAACAGTAAGTCCAAGTGTTAAAAAGGAAAGCAGTGGGCTTCCCTGGTGGTTTAGAGGTAAAGAATCTACCTGCTAATGCAGGAGAGACTGATTCCATCCCTAATCAAGGGAGATCTCATATGCCATGGTGCAGCTGAGCCCATGTGCCACAACTGTTAAGCCTGTGCTCTAGAGCCCAGGAGCCGAGACCACTGAGCCCACATGCTGCAACTACATGCCCTCAAGCCTATGCTCCACTGTTAAGCCACAGCAATGAGAAGCCCACAACTAAAAGTAGCCCTCACTTGCAACTAGAGAAAAGCCAGTGCAGCAATGAAGACTCAGCACAGCCAAAAAAATAAATTAATGTGTTTTTTTTTTTAATGAAGGGGAGTTGACTGCAAAGGGGTAACATGGGAGAATTCTTTGGGGTGTTGAAATTATTCTGTACACTGTTAGTGGTAGTTACAGAAATCTAGGCAGAAAAGGATTTTAAAAAAAACGATAAAAGAAAGTAAAAACAATCTAGGTACGTGTTAAAACTCATAGGACTGTACATGAAAATGTTTTTGCAAAATTTTTAAAGTTCAATGTCACTCTCCTTTTAAAAATGTCCTCTTACTTTAAAAAAATCTAGTAACTCAGAAAAAGAAAGGTCTAAATTAGACATATGCAATCTACAGTATCAGAGCAACTGGTAGGTAACACACTATACACACCCAACCATACATCTAATTCATTTTTCCTCTCTCAACTAGAAGCTTGTGATTCAGGATTATTTAACCTGGAGATGATAACATAAAGGTTAGCATGATATATGAGAGAACAACTTTAAAAGGAAGTACAGGCACTTCCCTGTTGGTCCAGTGGCTAACATTCGGAGCTCCCAACGCAGGAGGCCTGGGTTCAATCCCTGGTCAGGGAATTAGACCCCACATGTCTCAACTAAGTTTGCATGCTTCAGTTAAAGGTCCCACATGTCACAACTAAGAGCCAGCACAGCCAAATAAAAATATAATTAATAAAAAAAAAAATAAAGGAAGTACACCAGTTTAGAGTCACTCCAAAAGGTAAAGCTGGACCAAGTGGCTGGAAAATCCAGAGTCAGACCTTGATTATGAGAAGTAGAAAGGCCTCTTCAAGAAAGAATTAGTATCCTCTCACAGAAAGTGTCCCAGACTACCAAAGATACATAAGACATTCCTTAGAAAAATAGCCCATACAAATCAGGGAATGCAGAGAAGGCAGAGGGAAAAATAATCCTAAGTGTCAAAGTTTGGAGATGTAGGTGAGAAGGTAAAAGAAGAAGAGAATTTGTCCCACCCAAGCCTGAAAATCTATAATGCTCTCCTCTATCTTCCTTTTCTTTTTCTCTACTAAATGTTCAACACTGTTCCTCTTGTCTAGGATTTCCTTATCCAACATATCTTTTTCCTATTATTTACTCTGACAATGGAATTCTACACTTTGATTTTTCCATACCCTTCTTTCTTCACAAACCTGCTAGACCGTTTTAAGGGCTTCAGTCTCAGGCAGGGGGAAAACCCTAAATTATTAATATTTGCCTCTTTCTACAACATGACAAAGCTTGCAAGTGAGCAGTTAACAGAAGACAAATGATAGAGATTTATCTCCAAGATATGCTAGGATACAACTGAATCAAATAGTTCAGAGGAAAAAAATAAATGCACATAGGCAGGGTAGGGGGAGTCTCACATTCAAAAAATATATATATAATGCAAATGAAACAAAAATGCTTGTTCTCTAAAAGTTTCAACTGCTACCCTATACAATCTGGTATGCAATACTGGATTAAAGTACCACATTCTACAGAACCAGTTCCCTCCAGTCAAGACCAAAATTTAATGCTTCTAAAGAACAAAACAAGGCTGAAAAGCTTGCTTGGTTTCTTATTCACAAAAATACAAATGATCCAGTATACAATGGACAAAATCCACATTTGTTCTTGCTATCAATGGCTTGATGTTTAAATGCTTAGTCTTTTCAGTAGGTGCAGTATCTCAATGAAGACTGACAGGATACCTAATAGAATAATTCTAGGCCCTGTGATTACTTCCTCATTTGCACAAACCTGGGACAAAAAAAAAAAAGATCGTGTATTCAATACATGTTATACTTGGAATTAGAAGATTTTATAATGTATTTCACTCATACATTCATCCATTCAATAATAGTTAAATTTTCCAGATACTGTTCTGCTTACTGAGAAAACCTCAGGGAAGAAAAAGTTCCTTCCATCAGAGAGCGTATAATATGTTAGAGAGAAAAGACCACAAACAAATGAACAAGGAAATAAACAAGATAATTAGTTGATAACGCAGGAAAAGAGTTTGGGTTTACTTTTTAGTGTAATAAGTCACTGGAGCAGGAAAGTAAGGAAAGTTCATTCTGACTGCTGTCTGCAAATGGACTGTAGGAGAATAAGGTCAGGGGCAAGGAGACCAGGTAGAAAGCTACTAACCAGGAAGAACTGGAGTGGTGGCAATAAAAATAAACATGCACTTCCCTGGTGGCCCAGTGGATGACAGTCTGCCGGCCAATACAGAGGACACGGGTTCGATTTCTGGGCTGGGAAGATTCCACATGCCATGGAGCAACTGGGTCTGAGCTACAACTACTGAAGCCCATGTACCTAGAGCCCATGCTCCACAACGAGAAGTGAAGTGAAGGGAAGTCGCTCAGTCGTGTCCGACTCTTTGCGACCCCATAGACTGCAGCCTGCCAGGCTCCTCTGTCCATGGGATTTTCCAGGCAGTAGTACTGGAGTGGACTGCCATTTCCTTCTCCAGGGAATCTTCCCAACCCAGGGCTCGAACCCGGGTCTCCCGCATTGTAGACAGAGGCTTTACCGTCTGAGCCACCAGGGAACGAGAAGCCACGGTAATAAGAAGGCCGAGCAGCACAACAAAGACAAGCCCCTGCTCACCGCAACTACAGCAAGCCCAAGCAAAGCAATGAAGATCCAGTGCAGCCAAAAATAAATTAATAAAAATAAAATAGAGTTGGCTTCATTTTTTAAAAATAAATAAAAATAAAATAAATATATCTTGGAGGCAAAATCAACAGGGTTTGTTCTGGGTGGTGGAGGAGCAGTAAGGCAAAGTGATGAATTAAGGATGACCATGAAGGTGAAGGTGAAGGTGAAGTCGCTCAGTCGTGTCCGACTCTTTGCGACCCCGTGGACTGTAACCTACTAGGCTTCTCCGTCCGTGGGATTCTCCAGGCAAGAATACTGGAGTGGATTGCCATTTCCTTCTCCAGGGGATCTTCCCGACCCAGGGATCGAACCCGGGTCTCCCACATTGGAGGCAGACGCTTTAACCTCTGAGCCACCAGGGAATTCAATTTAAAAAAAAATTTTTTTTTTTTTTTAAATTTAAAAACACAAAAAAGGATGACCACCAGGGTGGTCCAGTGGTTAAGAATCCGCCTTCCAATTCAGGGGATGCAGGTTCAATCCCTGGTCAGGGAACAAAGATTCCACATGTTTCAGGGCAACTAAATCAGCATGCCACAACTAGAGAGCTGCAATTAGAGAAGCCTTTGAGCCACAACAAAGACTCAGGGCAGCCAAAATTTAAGAAAGAAAAGAAAGAATGACCACCAGATTTTTCACTTAAGTAGATGGAAGAGGGGGCAGATGGGTGCTCTTATGAAATCCAGGCTGCTGGAGAAGGAATAGATTGGAGAACGAAAATCAAGAGCTCCACTTTGAACATGTTTAAGATAGACAAATGGAGTGAAGATATATAGGCAAGTAGGAGAAATCTGAAGCTCAGGGCTGGAGATAAAAATCTGAAGAGTCCACAGCACAGTGGTAGTATTTAAACCACCAGACAGGATGAGATCACCCAGAGAGAAGTGGAAAAAAGGAGAGAGATGGGCTTGGATGCACGGAGGCATTAGGACGTTCAGAATTCAGTAAGAGAAGAAAAAGTCAACAGAAGAGATAAAGAGAAAGAAAACCATAAAAATGTAGTATCCTGGAAGGTTCCTTTATATAATGATTCTCTAATGAACCACAACCCGCCCAACTCCTGGCCACAGAGACTCTCAAATTCTGTAAACAAAAATTAAGGCCCAAAAAGACAGGTGGCATCCCAAAGTCCCAGATATTTGGGACCCAGAACCAGTCTTCCCTGGTGGCTCAGTGGTAAAGAATTCACCTGTCAACTTCTGCCAATGCAGGAGACGCCGGTTCAATCCCTGGGCTGAGAAGATACCCTGGAGAATGAAATGGCAACCTACTCTAGTATTTTTACCCGGAAAATCCCAGGGATAGAGGAGTCTGGCGGGCTACAGTCCAAGGGGTCACAAAAAGTCAACTTAGCGACTAAACAATAATCAGCTCTAAGAACCAAGATGTGACTTTCGACCTTTTCGCAGTGACTAGTAGTGCTTTTTACTGTTCGGTTCATCAGTGAAACAGGGAAGGTCTTGATTTAGGAAGAACAACAATTAGACTACAAGGAAGTACATAATTTAGATTACAAGGTATATTTTAATTTTTTCTATGTATTTTGTTTACAGTCACAAAGCAAGTTGGATCAAAAACCTTTCTGGACAGTCTCTAAGAAAAGTAGGAAATACAGACAAGAGGGGCAAGATGGAAATAAATCAAAACCCAACTCAATTTTTTCCACCTCTAAAAAACTCTCTGAAGGCAGAAGACCCCCAGGATGGGAATCAGAGATTGTAAAACAAAGCTTTCAGTTTCAACCATTTTTGCTTTGATGAATACAATTTCAGTTCTAAAGTTTAAGATTTTAACTTTGTTCCACACTTGCCTTCTGAAACTAAGTTAAGATCTTTATCCTGACCACCCTCTCCGATTCTACATTATCATGACTTGAGCAGTTCTTTTACCATAAAAATCTTAACAGTGTAACCTAAAAATCCCCAAATGATTAATGAACTGCTGAGCATTCTGACTCGTTGGCGATGATTTTATTAGGACTCATATTTTCAAACATCCATTCAGTGCTTCAAAATAAGTACTCATCTAATTTAATTATGATGACTTCACCAGACAGTAACACTGCCCACAATGATGTTTACAAAACCACTTGTCACTCCCTTCGTGTATGTAGCAATGCAGAAAAAGAAGTCTGTTTCCATATTCTTCTGTTTATACTCTGTAACAAGTGACAGAGTTTAAGTGGCACTTAAGATTTTAAACAGCAAAGCACTTCAAGTTTAATGCGTCCCACTATCTTGCATCCGAAGAGAATGGTAAATTCGCTCAGTTTTATTTCAGCAGCAATTCCCATTCAGTACCTGAGACAGGTATTCCAAGAAAGCCTTCGCAAAAAAATAAAGGAGACTCCACGATCTTAGCTACTGTTAAGATAACAGGCTCTAATATTAAGCAACTTCAGTAAAGGTTACTGCAACATCAAAACACTTCGGAAATAAACGTGCCCCCCAAAAGTACACCAGCAACCAGGTATCAGTAACAGTTAACAAGGTAAGATGCTTCAGCAGAGTTAGTCCTGATAGCCACCCCCTGATCAGCACTCCCTGTTCGGTCACGCACATCACCCTGTGCTAGCTTCACAACAACCAGGGTGAAGTACGTGTAATTATTCCCTCTAACAAATCCGGATACTCAGATTCAAGGCCCCAGGACTGGTCACCAGAGGCTCTGGGATCTGAAAACACGACCCTATCCCAACAGTCCAGGATCCCCGGCCCTAAAATACACTGCGCAAAAAGGCATCTGAGAGTCGGCAGCTCGCTGGTGTCCGCAGAGACGCAGGGAAAGAGGACGCCGCCTCTCCGCAGACGCCCCTCATCAAAGCGACTCAAACCGCCGGCAGCCCGGGGCGCCCGGCCCCGTCCCTGGCGCCCAGAGGCCGGGGAGCGCCGCTCACCTTGGAGAGCCCGGGAGGCCGCAGGCGAGCCAGGCGCCCCCTCGGGCCGGCGAGCGGGTGTCCTCGGCGCCAGCAGGAAGCGTGGCGCGGGCACCCCAGCCGCCGGCGCCGCAGGCTGTGGCGGGCAAGAGCGCGCCCGCGGCCCGCGCGGGAGCACCTCAGAGGCCCGCCGCGACCGCGCCGCGCCTCAGCCGTGCCGCATCCGGGTCCCGCGCCGCGGCGCTCACCTGCTCAGCGCTCCGCCGTCGCCGCCGCCCGCTCTCAGCTCCTGGTGCGCGTTCAGCAGACCAGGCCGCCGCGACCTTCCAGCTGCGGCGCCCCCATCCCCGTCTCTCTCAATCGCCGACCGCCTGCCCCGCGCGGCGCTACACCAGCCCGCCGCCCACTGCCATGGCAAGCTCCGCCGCCGCCGTACCGACCGACGGAGCACGCGCGCGCCGCCGCCGTGCCCGCGCGCGCGCGCGCGCGCCTCCCCGCCCCACCTCCCGGCAGCCCTCGCCCCGCCCCGTGCGCCGCTGCGGCCAATCCCCGATCTGCGGGCCGCGCCGGGCCGCGCCGGTCCCAGCTGGGAGGAGAGTTAGGCGGAACCCGCGCCTCTTTCTCCACGGCTGCCCGCCCTGTGGCGATGGTACTCTGTGGCAGTTCTTCTCTTTGCGGCTCTGGGAGGACTTGCGATCGGGAATTCCCAGCAAGCTACTTTCAGGAGAGACCCAGCACCTGCCTCGACCTTCGCAGCCACCTCCGAGAGATTCCTCTGTTCCTACGTTTACTTGCCGGCTTTCTCTTCTCAATCGCTGGCCCCAGTTCTGCGACTTTGAACCGATTGCTAGGTTCCTGGGTACGCGCTTTGCTTTTCCCTCTCCGGCTCTATCACTCCTGTTCTACGGGTGGGGATGTTAGGTCGGCCTCCCAGCCGCTTACCCTTCAATCCCTGCATTGGCCATCAAAGCAAAAGTTCAGCCTTTCAAGCCCAAGATTCTTTTTCTGTGTGCTCATTTTTTTGCGATAACAACCAGCGTTTATCTGCAAAGCCTTACAGTTTACCCAGCTCTCTTCGCATACCTTATCTCCTGTTATCTTTTGACCTCAACTGGGAAATTTCATGGTTCTCTTTCTTAATGGCTCACTTGAATTTCTCTTACTGAAAACCAAAATTTTAACTTACTGTAAAGGTACTCTGTTGTAAAGTTGTGTAACAATAGCTCAGGTAAACAGTCCAGTGGTCTGGGATGAAATCTCTAGTAAACCTAATATTAAAGCAAAGGTGACATACAAGCCAGTGATAAAAGAATAGTTTATTTGATCAGTGCTCCTGATTTAATTCCTTCATAAGTAGTCAAATCTAGAGCCATGCCATATTCCAAAATTAGGTTCCAGAAGAGATAGACATAAAAATATACAAAACAGACAAGAAATTTTTTTTAAGAATAGTAATATAACTTTAGTGAGGGGAAACGTTAAGACAGGAAGCCCAGACTCATCCCCCCTCCCCCCACCCGCCAAAAAAAAAATACCTAAATGCTTTGCAAGTTTTGCATGACATCACACTAAGACAAGTTCTTTACAAAAGAAATAAACAGATGGGAGTAGAACTGCACCAAACATGGCAAACACACTATATCTCTAACATAGGTGAGTCACTCGAAGTGGATAGGCCACCCATTCCAGTGTTCTTGGCCTTCTTTTGTGGCTCTGCTGGTCAAGAATCTGCCTGCAATGCGGGAGACCTGGGTTCGATCCTTTGGTTGGGAAGATCCCCTGGAGAAGGGAAAGGCTACCCACTCCAGTATTCTGGCCTAGAGAATTCCATGGGCTGTATAGTCCATGGGGTCACAAAGAGTTGGACACGACTGGACTGTAAATAAGTGACTGTAAATAAAAGAAAAATTGGCTTTTGAAAAGTTCACTTGAAGTGAAGTGAAAGTTGCTCAGTCCTGTCTTTGCAACCCCATGGACTATACAGCCCATGTAATTCTCTAGGCCAGAATACTAGAGTGGGTAGCCTTTCCCTTCTCCAGGGGATCTTCCCAACCCAGGGGTCAAACCAGGGTCTCCTGCATCTTTGGCAGATTCTTTACCAACTGAGCTATCAGGAAAGTGTTCTTATAATACAGGCAACATGTATAAGCTTCCGATGGGGGAGACCCGGGTTTGATCCCTGGGTCAGGAAGATCCCCTGGAGAAGGAAATAGTAACCCATTCCAGTATTCTTGCCTAGAGAATTCCATGGACAGAGAAGCCTGGTAGGCTACAGTCCGTGGGGTCGCAAAGAGTCGGACACGACTGAGCAACTTCACTTTCACTTTCACTTTACCAACTGAGCTATCAGGAAAGTGTTTTTATTATACAGGCAACATGTATAAGCAGGCAATTAATGGATGAGAAGATACAAATGATGCTTAAAAAGATGCTTCAGTTCAGTTGAGTCGAGTCCCTCAGTCATGTCCGACTCTTTGCGACCCCATGAATCACAGCACGCCAGGCCTCCCTGTTCATCACCAACTCCCGGAGTTCACTCAGACTCATGTCCATCGAGTCTGTGATGCCATCCAGGCATCTCATCCTCGGTCGTCCCCTTCTCCTCCTGCCCCCAATCCCTCCCAGCATCAGAGTCTTTTCCAATGAGTCAACTCTTCGCATGAGGTGGCCAGAGTACTGGAGTATCAGCTTTAGCATCATTCCTTCCAAAGAAATCCCAGGGCTGATCTCCTTCAAAATGGACTGGTTGAAACTCCTTGCCGTCCAAGGGACTCTCAAGAGTCTTCTCCAACACCACAGTTCAAAAGCATCAATTCTTTGGCGCTCAGCCTTCTTCACAGTCCAACTCTCACATCCATATATGACCACAGGAAAAACCATAGCCTTGACTAGATGGACCTTAGTCGGCAAAATAATGTCTCTGCTTTTGAATATACTATCTAGGTTGGTCATAACTTTTCTTCCAAGGAGTAAGCGTCTTTTAATTTCATGGCTGCAATCACCATCTGCAGTGATTTTGGAGCCCCCAAAAATAAAGTCTGACACTGTTTCCACTGTTTCCCCATCTATTTCCCATGAAGTGATGGGACCGGATGCCATGATCTTCGTTTTCTGAATGTTGAGCTTTAAGCCAACTTTTTTGCTCTCCTCTTTCACTTTATTTCACTAATATTCATGGTAAAGCAAATTAAAACAGTAATCCATTTTTCTCTCATTAGATTGGCCAACATTAACAAGACCAATCAATACTACTTGGGGAAACAATCTCTGATGGGACTGTAAATTGCCACAAACTTTCTAGGAATAATCTATTGAAATTTAAATACATATACTTATTCAAGGACCAAGAAATACATGAACTCCACCCTATTGAAAAATTAAAACCCTAGTTACAAGGATGGGATCCAAGGATGCTGTGGCAGGTTAAATGTTGGCCCTCCAAAAGATTTGTCTACAGGAACCTGGGAACATAGCCTTTCTGGAGAAAGGATCTTTACAGACGTAATTAAGGAGTTGCTGCTGCTTCTGCTGCTAAGTCACTTCAGTTGTGTCCGACTCTGTGCGACCCCATAAACAGCAGCCCACCAGGCTCCCCCGTCCCTGGGATTCTCCAGGCAAGAACACTGGAGTAGGTTGCCATTTCCTTCTCCAATGCATGAATGTGAAAAGTGAAAGTGAAGTCGCTCAGTCGTTTCCAACTCTTAGCAACCCCATGGACTGCAGCCTACCAGGCTTCTCTGTCCATGGGATTTTCCAGGCAAGAGTACTGGAGTGGGGTGCCACTGCCTTCTCCAATTAAGGAGTTAAGGATCTTGAAATGAGATCATCCACATTTAGGGGTGGATCCTAAATTCAATGACAGTCATCCTTTCAAGAGAAAGAGAAAGATTTGAGATAGAGACAGGGAGATAAAGGGGATGTAAAGAATGAGGCAGAATTGGAGTAATGCACATAGGAGTTAAAGAATGCCAAGGATTGCTGGCAGCTTCCATAAGCTAGGAGAAGACCACAGAACAGATCCTCAGAGCTAACACCTTGATTTCAGACTTTGGAACTCCAGAAAGTGGAGAGAATAAATTTCTGTTGTTTTAAGCCACCCAGTTTGTGGTAATTGTTAAAGTTGCCAAAGGAAATTAATACAGATGCTTATTGTGTTACTTGAAGTGCAAAAGAAACACAAACTAGGAACAATGTGATTGTCCATTGGTAGTGGAGTACACGTACCAATTGTACTGTCTCCCTTCTATGCAATATTTTACAGCATTGAAAATGAGTTACACCTATCTGTATTGACCCAGAGGGATGCCCATGATATATTGCTAAAGTGGAAAATGCAAACTGAAGAGTGATAAAGAATGCTATGATCCTATTAGTATATTGCTGACCATTTATAGATATATTCCTGTGGCCATAGAGAAAGGGGTGGAAAACTTTAGACTAACCTGATCACTGGATAGTTCAGAGGACTGAAGAAGAGGGGTTAGGTGGGAGGGAGTTATCTTTTCCTTTAAAGGTATTTGATATCTTACTGTTAAAACCATTGTATGCTTTATCTTATTCCTTTAATAAGTAGAGCTTTAAAGGAAAAAAGCATGATTAAAGCCGATAAAGCCACAACTGGCTTTAAACCATGCTTTTTTTAAATCATGCTTTTTAAATCATGATTAAAGTTGTGAATCTAAAGAAAAGGTTCTCTCCAGATTTTAGAAGATTCAAATGTCCTACATGACCCCCACACCCCCACTACTGAGTATTGAGTTATATGTTCAGTATATGATCTTTTGGTGTTTTGGGAGGTGTTTCACCCGTATTTTCCTTCTTCTTGCTTATGAGTACTTCCTTACTTCTGAGTATTTCTTAGGCTCACAAAAATTTATTTTTCTTTTTAGAATTTGAGTGCTTTTCGTTTTATAATACAATGGAATTTTATACATTTTATAATGTACAACAGAATACACAGAAGTCTCTTTCGGCTATGAATCTCTCTTCACACACAACCAAAGTTGTCCGTTTCTTGAGCATCTTTCTGAAAGTATTGTATGAATATATAACCAAGTACAGGTATACTTCCCTATTTTTTCACACCTATGGAAGTGTTTGATTCATGCTTGTTTTTTGTGTTTTTTTTTTTCACATAATATCTAGCAGATTGTTTCATATCAGTGCTTATAGAGTTTATGTCTTCTTTTACAATTTTACTGCTATATAAAATACAAAACAAACTGCCCACATCATAAAATTTTCACAAACAGAACACACCTGAAAAAAAAAAGAAGAACACACCTGTGTAACAACTTCTCAAATCAATAGAGAACATGACAAAATATCTCAGAACACATTGTGATCCTTTTCAATCACTGCCCTTCTCCCGGGCTAACTTCAGTCCCAGTTTCTATCACTAGAGATTCCTATTTCCTGTTTTTGAACTTTAATTAAATAGATTCACATAGTCTGTGCTTCTTTTGAATTTGGCTTCTTTTGCTCTACATTTCCTCTACATTGTTTTGATATTCATACACTACTGCATGTAACTGTATTTTGCTCATTCTCATTGTGATACAATATTTCATTGTATCTGTATTCTATTTTCTTGTTCCATTGTAAGGATATACTCTATATTTATCTGGCCCCTTATTGATAGATATTTTTAGACTACTTCCAGTCTTTTGATGTACAAATAATGCTGCAATGAACAACCTTGAATCTATATAATTTTGTACATATGCAAGTGTAACTACAGAATAAATCCCTAGAAGTACTATTATTGGGTCAATAGGTATCAGTATTTGTAATTTTGAAGGATATTGCCTAATTACCCTCTCTGTGAAATGTACCCTTTACACTCCCACCAGCAGAATATCTGAGAGTTAATTTTCTTAGAATTTTAGAGCTTGGAGCTTGGGAGACTCAGAAATTACATTGTATACCATACTCATCTTACACAGAGAGAAATCTAAGCCCTTAGAAGTGAAAAGACTTACACAAAGTCCTATAAGTTATTTATCATCCCCAAATTCTTGAAGGAGGAGGCATGGATGCTGGTCTCACATATCAGAGAGAGCCGATAAAGCCACAAACATCCTGTCCTGCCCACAGTGCCTGGCATTCTGCCTCTCTCTTCCCTCCTCTTCCCCAACTGCCTTCAAAGACCACTTCAAACAGACCTAGCCTCCCCCCACAAATACACACACACTCACCAGGGCCACCAACCATGGGAGGAAAGGGACAGAAAGTGAAAGGCAGTGGAGGACAGAGGACTCAGGGGGAACCAGATCCCACATGCTTCCAGAAAGCAAAGTAAGAAAGAGCTAAATAAGGCTTTGAACAGAAATTCAATAAAACAGTTATACCCGTGAGCACACTCATACACATACACAGGTCATAACTGAATTATGTGATAGTATACAACCGACAAAAATAATGAAGCATTTCTATATGAAGTGATCAAGAACAATCTCTAAAATACTATTTTATGAAGTAGCCAAGATGCAGAACAGTAAAGTCTGCAAGTATTTGTATATGCATAGATTATTATCAGAAAGACACAAGAAACTAACAGTGGTTGCCTTGGAAAAGGAGAACTAGAGATTGGGAAACCAGCGTGGAAGGGAGAATTAGTTCTTATGGTTACTGTCTTTTATGCTCTTTGAAATTTTTATCACGCTCACATATAACCTATTATATAGTTAGAAATAGATGTAAATATATATATATAAAGAAATCATACAGAAGGGATATAATTTAGCCAGGGATATGATTATCACTGAGGAATGAGAGACAAAAAACAAGAAAAGAAGGGGTGGACCCTAGTAAGGGAGCCTGTGAGGCAATGAGGGCACTAGAAGGACAGGAAGTAGACTCAGGGACCAGCCTCACAAATCGAGAAGTCTGATCACACTGTATTTTAAGGGCAATTTGTCTTCAACTCTATTTACTTGCTTCCCTTGTGGCTCAGCTGGTAAAGAATCTGCCTGCAGTGCCGGAGACCTGGGTTCAATCCCTGGGTTGGAAAGATCCCCTGAAGAAGGAAAAGGCTGCCCACTCCAATATTGTGGCCTGGAGAATTCCATGGACTGTATAGCCCAGGGTGTCACAAAGAGTCGGACACGACTGAACGACTTTCATCATCTATTAACTTGCAAGTCTAAAATGGTGCCATTCACTAAAGAAACATAAGTTGAATCCTGAAAAAGAAATAAATCAGGTACTTCTAAAACCAATTAGCTCTGGCATGCAGAGTTAACTAGATCAAAGATTGTAGCCCTGATTCCCAAGAGGTTTGGGTGTGACTCTGCCTTGTGGAATGTGAGTTATTTATCAACAAAGGCTCTACCCTGTTTTTTGTTGTGGACAAGCCACTTGAAACTGCAGTTTAACCTATTTTTATAAATAAGGATGTAATGTAATTAATGTTTTAAATAATCTGCTAACTTAAACAACTGGAATCCAGAATTTTCTGGCCCATTACAGAGGAGTCAGAAGCAGAAATGCTTCAAACAAGCTAGGGGCCTGGTTACATTTTCACCCTGATAAATCCATTACTGAAATTTTATTGGAGAGCCTATATTCAGGTCCTTTGACAGCACTCAGGGCCTAGTATCTGCACAACAAAGCCCAAATTTCAAAGGGAATTTCAAAGATGAGCTTCATCAGAGACTTTTTTTCAAGTAAACTCCAAACCAAAGAGTTGACTTTACTTTCTGCTTCTTAATCAAGTCTTTATTTCAAAATGTAGGTAGAAGAGATGGCAACTTTTGATACTACAGTCAAGCCCAGCTCACAGGTCTAGAGTAGTCTGGAAATATTTATGCAAATGAATGGGGAAGCTAGCAGGTACAGGATGGGTCTGGAAAACAGAAACCTGGATTGCTCAATCTGAAAGGGTGGAAAGAAAGTGAAAGTGAAGTCACTCAGTCCTGTCTGACTCTATGCGACTCCGTGGACTGTAGCCCACCAGACTCCTCCATCAATAGGATCCTCCAGGCAAGAATACTGGAGTGGGTTGCCATTTCCTTCTCTAGGGGATCTTCCCAACCCAGGGATCAAACCCAGGTCTCCTGCATTGCAGGCAGACACTTTAACCTCTGAGCCGCCAGGGAAGCCCCCTGAAAGGGTGGGGACCAAAGCAAAATGTGAAATGGCTCCTCGAGTTCTCAATCCCCTAGATTGGTCAAGAGGTGGATAAATGTACAAGAATCAAGACCTACACATTCAGAGGGTTCAGGGATGTTCCATGCAGATGGAACTTCCAGAATGAAATCAGCAAGTATTTGTCATGTCAAATTCCAATAATACACAACTCTTTGGAGGGGAAAAAAAATAAAATCTCTGATTCTTGAGAATATTTACTTCTTCATTCACCAGCAATAGCCCCAGGCACTGGATAAATGATGGAGATATGGGAGTGGACAAAACATGATTCCTATAGCATCTGCAGCAGAGAAAGAAACAGTCTTTACTGAAATCATCACATGATTAACTGCACATTACAGCAAAATGCCGTAAGGTAGGGGCACCTGGCGCTTTGAAAGTAATGCCAGAGGAATCGACTGAGAAGAAAAAGCAAAACTTTCCCTAAGGAAAGGCAAACTTGCTTCAGTCTGAAGGAAAATTAGACTAAGCAAAGAGTGGCAGTCAAAAGTGTCATAATCAGGGACTTCCCTGGTGGTCCAGTGGCTAAGACTTCATGTTCCCAATGTCAGGGGCTGGGTTCAATCCCTGGTCAGGGAACTAGATGCCCAGATGCCGCAACTGAAGATCCTGAATGCCACAACTAAGACCTGACAAAGTCAAAGGGTCACAATTAGGGAGAGGGAAAAAAAAAAAAAAAACACCAGCCAAGGCAAGGGTCCTGTGGCAGAAGGGAGCATGGCTATGTAAAAAATCAAAAAGATGGGGTGGAGTGCTGGAAGCCTGATATTGTTGTTGAATTGGTCGAGTAGACGAGCTCCAGAGTTCTAGCCCCAGCCAAGACCCCATGACTCAGGGAGGTTCTTTTTCCAATCAGATTCACACATCCAATGAGGAAACCTACGGTGAGACTAGAACAGCAGGATCTTTACTGTCAATGGAGAGTGGAGAAGCAGGATTCTAGTTGGCAAATCAACTTCTCAACCCAATTCTGATGGAGACACCATACATACTAAAGAGTCAAAGTAAAAGGGAGGGATTTGGGAAGAGTGGGAGGAATATTCATGAGTTATTGGAGAACAGGGGTGTGGTTGGTACCTAGCATTGATGCAACCCTCCTTTTCAGTCCTGCTAGAGGCTTTTCTGGTTGTTGTCATGGTGATTGTCAACTGTCAAGGCCTGATGGCTATTTCACTGAGCATGCTAATGCATTCTAGTGAGCATATAATGAGGCTCAAGATATATTGCAAGTCAAATCTTCTACCATATTAGGCTTTAACAGTTTTTTGTTTTTTTTTCTCTGCAGCTCTTAGAATTTTATTAGAGCTTGGAGCCTGGAAACTTACACTGTATACCTTACTCATCTTACAAAGGAAGAAATCTGAGCTCTTAAAGGTGAAAAGCCTTACACAAAGCCCTAAAACAAGTTACTTATCATCTCTAAACTCTGAAGGAGGAGGCCTGGATGCTGGTCTCCAAGATCCACAGCACCTATCATTTCTCAACATAGGTTTCCTTGTTGGATGTGCAAATCTGATCGGAAAAAGAACTTTCCTATCTGAGACAAGGGGTCTCAGCAAGGGCTAGGAACTTGGCACTGGTCTAGTCCACCAATTCGGTAACAATATCATGCTTCCTGCACTCCTGCCAATCTTTTTGATTTTTCAAGTAGCCATGCTCCCTCTTGCCACAAGACCCTTGCCTTGGCTGTTTTGTTTTTTTCTTTCCCTGAAGCTTAATAAGGGTAATTGGTTCCCATTTGAAAGAGGGACAACAGCCTTGGTAACAGTATGAGACCCTTGGTAGAGATTACCACCACTTGCTAACATTTCCAGTTCTCTTCTCCTGCAGAGCCCTTGAGCAGACTATACTTCTTCACTCCCTTGAAGTTAGATGGAATCCTTACAGCTGAATGTATCCATAAGGCTTGCTTTGGCCAATGAAATATGAGAAGTGGGACCTGCTACCTCTCAGTTCAGTTCAGTTCAGTTCAGTCGCTCAGTCATGTCCGACTCTTTGCTATCCCATGAATCGCAGCACACCATGCCTCCCCGTCCATCATCATCTCCCAGAGTTCGCTCAAACTCACGGCCATTGTGTCGGTGATGCCATCCAGCCATCTCATCCTCTGTCATCCCCTTCTCCTCCTGCCCCCAATCCCTTCCAGCATCAGGGTCTTTTCCAATGAGTCAACTCTTCACATGAGGTGGCCAAAGTACTGGAGTTTCAGCTTTAGCATCAGTCCTTCCAAAGAACACCCAGGACTAATCTCCTTTAGAATGGACTGATTGGATCTCCTTGCAGTCCAAGGGACTCTCAAGAGTCTTCAACACCACAGTTCAAAAGCATCAATTCTTTGGTGCTCAGCCTTCTTCACAGTCCAACTCTCACATCCATACATGACTACTGGAAAAACCATAGCCTTGACTAGACGGATCTTTGTTGGCAAAGTAATGTCTCTGCTTTTGTATATACTATCTAGGTTGGTCATAGCTTTTCTTCCAAGGAGTAAGCGTCTTTTAATTTCATGGCTGCAATCACCACCTGCAGTGATTTTGGGGCCCAAAGTGGAAGCATTTAAGACACAGAGTGTGTTTTTCTCCAGATCCTCTCCTTTCCACATGCTGATGTAAAGGTACCACAAGAAAGGATCAGTGCTGTGGATCTTGGAGCTAACACGAAGGATGGCTACCCTGCAAAGCTGACAGGAGAAGACTGGGTATGAACCTTTGCCATGTTCGACACTGTGATTTAGAAGTTGTTTGTAATTGCAGTAAACCTAGCAAGCCTATACCTTACTGATACAATCCCAAATTTGAAAAAACTTCTCAGAGGAAACACATAACCCAAAGGAAAAACACTAAAATAATTCAGAATTTATACAGACTTTCTTTCATTTACAACTATATCTACATCTCATCTACATTCAGAGACCTTTATTCAGTTATAAATTTCCATATCTAGCTTTTCAGAACTGCATCTGACTTGCAGCTTCTGACTTTCAGTCTTAAACACTGAAGAAGAATGTCTTTTTTTTTTCATTTTATAAAATTGAATAGAAACGTTTATCAAGTGCCACTCCACTATTAGCACCAAACTAAGTATCTGAATTCACTCATTTAATGTTCCTAACAGATGAAATGAAGGCCTATTATTATATACATTTTCCAGATGAGAAAACTGAGGCTCAAGTGTACTTGTATTTCCTACCAGATTGTAAATTCCTTGGAGACAGGATATGATATTGTTGTTCGGTTGCTAAGTCGTGTCTGACTCTTTGTGATCCCGTGGTCTGCAGCACACCAGGCTTCCCTGTCTTTCAATATCTCCTGGAGTTTGCACAAACTCACGTCCACTGAGTCACTAATGCCATCCAACCATCTCATCCTCTGTTGCCCCCTTCTCCTCCTACCCTCAGTCTTTCCCAGCATCAGAGTCTTCCAATGAGTCAGCTCTTCACATCAGGTGGCCAACGTATTGGAGCTTCAGCTTCAGCATAAGTGTTTTGTTTTATTTGTTTAAGAGTTATTTATTTTTGGTTGCACTGGATCTTTGTTGATGCATGCAGGCTTTCTCTAGTTGCGGTGAATGGGAGCTATCCTTTGTTGCCGTCTGCAGGCTCTTCTTGCAGTGGCTTTTCTTGTTGTGGAGCACTGGCTCTAGGTCACACGTGTTTCAGTAATTGCGGTACATGGGCTCAGTAGTTGTGGCTCCCGGGCTATAGTGCACAGGCTCAATAATTGTGGCCCACGGGCTTAGGTGCCCTGTGGTACGTGGGATCTTCCTAGATCAGGGGTCAAACCTGTGTCTCCTGCATTGGCAGGTGGATACTTTACCACTGAGCCACCCAGGAAGCCCATGGTGTTTATTTCTATTCTTCCCACAGTTGACACAGGGCCTCCCTCTCAGTGAGTCTTCAGCAAATATGTATTAGAGCCCTTCACCCGAATCCACATAGCAAGTCATGAAACAGGGTTTCAAACCCCATCTGTTCAGGACAATAGCCCCAGTTCCTTTCACACTATACTCACACCACGCTAGCCTCCCTGAGTTCTATTCCTCTAGGTTGTTAATTAATTCAGTGAATTCTAGGAATATGCAATTTATGACCCAACCATACATGCCAATGGGAAAAAGGTTTTTTTTATTTTGTATTCAGCTTTGAAAAACATTAAGTCATCTGTTATTTGAAAAAGAAAGAATAGAGAAAACACACTTAGTTGTACATATGATTAAATGGCTTGAGGATGTAACACAAGCCAATCAAAGCACAGAAACCCAGAGTTCACCCTGCAAGAGCATCCTGAAATTGTGTCTCTACTTCCACTCTGGATTTTTGAATGAGAATGAGCTTCCCAGGTGTTATTTTCCAAAGATGACATAACTTAATATCTGGAGGTCTGGACAGCTCTGAACTGGAAAGATAGTATCTTGTCATACTTTAATCCAAGCAGCTTCATGCAGAGCCTCCAAAACTTTTTGACCCAACCTACAGTAAAAGATGCATTGTAGTGCAACCCAGTAAGTACATAAGGAGGGATGTATGTATATGTGTATTTGTAATATTATATAATGAAATAAGAATGTGATGGAATAACACACATCATGTGAGATGCAACATCATGTCTGATGTTTTCTAGGCTGTTTCTATTTTCTGTGTTATACTAGTTCATGTTTTAAGAATTGTAGTTGCAATCCACAGAGTTAATTTTACTGTCCATTGAGTCTTGCAGTTTGAAAATTACTGGTCTAATGCAAATATAGAAGTGATGATGAGGAACAGGGAGGCCTGGTGTGCTGCAGTTCATGGGGTTGCAAAGAGTCAAACACGGCTGGGCGACTAAACAACAAGCAACACTCTTGAATGCAGGAATATGTGTGTGTTCAGTCGCTAAGTTGTATCTCACTGTTTGTGACCCCGCGGACTGCCGGACAGGCTCCTCTGTGCACAGGATTTCCCAGGCAAGAGTAGTGGAGTAGATCGCCATTTCTTCCTCCAGGGAATCTTCCCAACCCATGGATGGAATCCAAGTCTCCTGTGTCTCCTGCATTGTCAGGGAGATTCTTCACCACTGAGCCATCTGGGAAGCCCTGAATCCAGGGATACATATCTTATTTACCTGAATCTTTAGCACCTACCACCTGCTTTATTTATTTTTCTGGACAAATAAGGGAGTGAATACCTACCATAGGCAACCAACCTCTCCTTTCCACATGCTGATGTAAAGGTACCACAAGAAAGGATCAGTGCTGTGGATCTTGGAGCTAACACGAAGGATGGCTACCCTGCAAAGCTGACAGGAGAAGACTGGGTATGAACCTTTGCCATGTTCGACACTGTGATTTAGAAGTTGTTTGTAATTGCAGTAAACCTAGCAAGCCTATACCTTACTGATACAATCCCAAATTTGAAAAAACTTCTCAGAGGAAACACAT
The DNA here is from genome assembly GCA_006410635.1 of Cephalophus harveyi. Classification (NCBI taxonomy): domain Eukaryota; kingdom Metazoa; phylum Chordata; class Mammalia; order Artiodactyla; family Bovidae; genus Cephalophus; species Cephalophus harveyi. The sequence goes on along the minus strand of SJYT01042886.1, from coordinate 463,615 downwards.
AACCCAAAGGAAAAACACTAAAATAATTCAGAATTTATACAGACTTTCTTTCATTTACAACTATATCTACATCTCATCTACATTCAGAGACCTTTATTCAGTTATAAATTTCCATATCTAGCTTTTCAGAACTGCATCTGACTTGCAGCTTCTGACTTTCAGTCTTAAACACTGAAGAAGAATGTCTTTTTTTTTTCATTTTATAAAATTGAATAGAAACGTTTATCAAGTGCCACTCCACTATTAGCACCAAACTAAGTATCTGAATTCACTCATTTAATGTTCCTAACAGATGAAATGAAGGCCTATTATTATATACATTTTCCAGATGAGAAAACTGAGGCTCAAGTGTACTTGTATTTCCTACCAGATTGTAAATTCCTTGGAGACAGGATATGATATTGTTGTTCGGTTGCTAAGTCGTGTCTGACTCTTTGTGATCCCGTGGTCTGCAGCACACCAGGCTTCCCTGTCTTTCAATATCTCCTGGAGTTTGCACAAACTCACGTCCACTGAGTCACTAATGCCATCCAACCATCTCATCCTCTGTTGCCCCCTTCTCCTCCTACCCTCAGTCTTTCCCAGCATCAGAGTCTTCCAATGAGTCAGCTCTTCACATCAGGTGGCCAACGTATTGGAGCTTCAGCTTCAGCATAAGTGTTTTGTTTTATTTGTTTAAGAGTTATTTATTTTTGGTTGCACTGGATCTTTGTTGATGCATGCAGGCTTTCTCTAGTTGCGGTGAATGGGAGCTATCCTTTGTTGCCGTCTGCAGGCTCTTCTTGCAGTGGCTTTTCTTGTTGCGGAGCACTGGCTCTAGGTCACACGTGTTTCAGTAATTGCGGTACATGGGCTCAGTAGTTGTGGCTCCCGGGCTATAGTGCACAGGCTCAATAATTGTGGCCCACGGGCTTAGGTGCCCTGTGGTACGTGGGATCTTCCTAGATCAGGGGTCAAACCTGTGTCTCCTGCATTGGCAGGTGGATTCTTTACCACTGAGCCACCCAGGAAGCCCATGGTGTTTATTTCTATTCTTCCCACAGTTGACACAGGGCCTCCCTCTCAGTGAGTCTTCAGCAAATATGTATTAGAGCCCTTCACCCGAATCCACATAGCAAGTCATGAAACAGGGTTTCAAACCCCATCTGTTCAGGACAATAGCCCCAGTTCCTTTCACACTATACTCACACCACGCTAGCCTCCCTGAGTTCTATTCCTCTAGGTTGTTAATTAATTCAGTGAATTCTAGGAATATGCAATTTATGACCCAACCATACATGCCAATGGGAAAAAGGTTTTTTTTATTTTGTATTCAGCTTTGAAAAACATTAAGTCATCTGTTATTTGAAAAAGAAAGAATAGAGAAAACACACTTAGTTGTACATATGATTAAATGGCTTGAGGATGTAACACAAGCCAATCAAAGCACAGAAACCCAGAGTTCACCCTGCAAGAGCATCCTGAAATTGTGTCTCTACTTCCACTCTGGATTTTTGAATGAGAATGAGCTTCCCAGGTGTTATTTTCCAAAGATGACATAACTTAATATCTGGAGGTCTGGACAGCTCTGAACTGGAAAGATAGTATCTTGTCATACTTTAATCCAAGCAGCTTCATGCAGAGCCTCCAAAACTTTTTGACCCAACCTACAGTAAAAGATGCATTGTAGTGCAACCCAGTAAGTACATAAGGAGGGATGTATGTATATGTGTATTTGTAATATTATATAATGAAATAAGAATGTGATGGAATAACACACATCATGTGAGATGCAACATCATGTCTGATGTTTTCTAGGCTGTTTCTATTTTCTGTGTTATACTAGTTCATGTTTTAAGAATTGTAGTTGCAATCCACAGAGTTAATTTTACTGTCCATTGAGTCTTGCAGTTTGAAAATTACTGGTCTAATGCAAATATAGAAGTGATGATGAGGAACAGGGAGGCCTGGTGTGCTGCAGTTCATGGGGTTGCAAAGAGTCAAACACGGCTGGGCGACTAAACAACAAGCAACACTCTTGAATGCAGGAATATGTGTGTGTTCAGTCGCTAAGTTGTATCTCACTGTTTGTGACCCCGCGGACTGCCGGACAGGCTCCTCTGTGCACAGGATTTCCCAGGCAAGAGTAGTGGAGTAGATTGCCATTTCTTCCTCCAGGGAATCTTCCCAACCCATGGATGGAATCCAAGTCTCCTGTGTCTCCTGCATTGTCAGGGAGATTCTTCACCACTGAGCCATCTGGGAAGCCCTGAATCCAGGGATACATATCTTATTTACCTGAATCTTTAGCACCTACCACCTGCTTTATTTATTTTTCTGGACAAATAAGGGAGTGAATACCTACCATAGGCAACCAAACTAGGAGCTAAGTATGCAACCAAGAGCAAAACTAAGAGCTAAAGCTGCGGGAATCCTTGCCCTGGTGGAGTTTACAGCCTACTGAGGGAGACAGACTTTCAACCAGTATGGAATTAAATAAAAAACTATTTTTGAATGACAAAATTGTTATGAGAATGTCAGCAGATATATGTAACAATGTATGGGGTCGGGGGTGGCATCTCTCAGAGAGACGTTTAAGCTGAGACCTAACATTGAAATAGAAGTTAACCACGTGGGATGCAGCTAGAGATTATCATACTAAGTAAAGCGAGTTAGAAAGAGAAAGACAAATACCACGTGCTATCACTTACATGCGTAGTCTAGCGAATGAGCCTATCCACGGACTCAGAGACATACAGAACATACTTGAGGTTGCCAAGGGTGGGCGCAGGGGGAGCAATGGCCTTCCAGTTTAGAGTTGGTAGATGCGAACTCTCACCTTTAGAACAGATAAACAACAAGGTCCTGGGACTTCCCTGGTGGCTCAATGGTTGAGACTCCCTGCTTCCACTGCAGAGGCAGGAGTTTGCTCCCTGGTTGGGGAAGTTCCACGTACCTTTCAGTGCAGAAAACAAAACAAACAAACAAAGGTCCTAATGTATAGCACAGGGAACTATATTCAATACCCTGTGATAGACCATTATGAAAAAGAATATTTAAAAAAGAATGTCTATATGTGTATAACTGAGTCCCTTTGCTATACAGCAGAGATTGGCACACATTGTAAATCAACTATACTTCAAGAGAAAAAAAAAAAGAAGTTAGTCACATAGGATGTGAGTGGCAAAAAGGTGGGGAGAGCATTTAAGGCAGAGGAAAGAGCACCCATTTCAGCGAACAGAGGCAAGAAGGAGTTAGGCACACATGAAATCTCTCCCCAAGCAGAGTCTGCAGAAAGAACCCTGAACCTCTACTGGATCTGTTCCCACTTTTCCTTTAGAAGCCCCAACCGCTTACTCTACAAGGGCCTGGTGGGACTGCTTTGGGGGAGCTTTGCTCTTATCTCACAGGCATGAGTTGGGGCCCAGCCAATCAGAGCTCTGCACCTCCCTGACCACAGTGATAAATGTGATTCATTCAAGGAAGAGCAGGTGACTTTAACTGGACCAACGTCACCTTTACAATTTGTATGTGGAAAGGGTCTTTTTACCTCTGGAACTCTAGATATAAAATAAGTAAAACCAGAGCTCTCTTCCATTGTGTGAAGGAGCAGGTAGAAAATGAAACCAAATGCAGAGGGAAAGAGTGCTAAGAGCAGGAAGAATAGAAGGAGGAAGAACATCAGTTGAAACTCTGGGTCCAGGACTTTCCTGGTGGTCCAGTGGTTAAGACACCACACTTCCACTGCAGGGGTTCAATCCCTGGTCTAGGAACAAAGGTTCTACATGCCATGAGGACAACAAAAGACAAAGAAGCAGAAACAAAACCCACAAAATCCCTGTGGGTCCAGATTGACCTCAAGCCAGGACCAGCAATACTTCATAATTGAGCTAATAGCTCCATTTTTCCCTATTACTGGTTTTAGTTGGCTCTCAGCTATTTGCAACTGACTGCAAGTGTGAAAGAAAGCTTAGAAAGCCAATTAATCTCTTTTTTAAAAGAAGAAATATGTTTGTGGGGTCACAGACACATTTCTTCCATGAATGGGAAATTTGCCTGGACTATGCCAGGTTTCAAGATTTCCAGATTTATGAGATTGGTCATTTTCTCCCTTCCTTCCTTCCTTCCTTCTTTCTCTCTCATTATTGTATCAGCTGAGTGGAGAAATGTTAGGGGAGTTTTTAGAGAAAGCTGGGAAGCTACAATATATTCTCAGCTAGAAAAAATATCTAGATAATGTGGCTTAAATGAAGGTGTGGTGCCAACAAGAGAGATCAAGAGAAGCACATTTAAGAACAATTTTCGTTGAGTTGCTAGGACTTGGTCATGAATTAGATACAAGGGTCTGAACTGTCCAGATGAGTGGATAAAATGGCTAATTAACAAATGCTAAGTTAAACAGTCACAGAGTAGCTGAAATGTCTTAGACCCTGGAGTAGGAGCTAGGATAGCAGAGATGAAAGCAGTCCTTGCCTTCAAGGATTTTACAGAAAAGGAGCCCTTAACATTCAGAAAAGAAACAAAACATGAACAATAACAACAAACCAAAGCAGGAGTAGTGAAGGGCTCACCTGGAGTTGAGAGAATGAGCTTTGTAGTCCCAGATGTGGGGGCCTTAGCCTTGCCTTTGGAAGACAGGACTTGTGTTGATGTGTAACCTAGTCTACAGATTCCTCAGGCTGTTGTAGGGGTCAGCGGAAGGACTTGTAATGGCATTGAAAGGACAGTGTTTGAAGGGAAGGAAAAAAGAGGGGGGCAAAACTGTGTGCAGGGTGTAATTGCTGAGTTTCCAGCTGCATAGGATTTGGAGAAACAAGGGGTATGAGAGTAACTGCTTCATGATGATTGAATGGGAACCTCTAAGGACAGTATCAGGCCAGTTATCTCAGAGGCCATGTGATTAAATGCTTGGATTGCATGCTTTATTAAACCAAGGAAAAATACATACAGAAAAGCAAGGGGAAAGAGTTAGAGTCAGTTGTCACATTTAAAATAGGAAGCAAAGAGGTAGAAACATGAGAGAATTTGAATCTTGGGCAAACACAGGGCTTGTATATTGTCCCTTGGTTGCATCAGCCTTCCCTGCTAATGGTGAGTTACAGACCAGAGTTTTGAGGTTTGAGCAAAGTTATGCCTATGGATGGAAATTTCCTCATCAATAAACAAATGCCAAAGAAATGCCCACAACAATACACTTGGCCATGGATTTTGCTCACCAATTAGTCAGCTGAGCAGTTATGAGTTTTATTTACATATTTTGGAGAGGATGGAGCCACAGTGCTTGCTATCTTCTTCATTAAGATTTCATGCATAAATATTTAGTGCCTTATATATTTAGGGTATCATGAATACTTAGAATTCCAGTACCTCAAAAATATTAGGTGGGCTTTCCAGGTGGCACTAGTGGTAAAGAATCCCCCTGCCAATGCAGGAGACGTAAGAGACGCAGGTTCGATCCCTGAATCAAGAAAATCCCCTGGAGGAGGACATGGCAACCTACTCCAGTATTCTTGCCTGGAGAATCCCATGGTCAGAGAAGCCTGGCAGGCTACAGTCCATGGGGGTTGCAGAGAGTCAGACAGACTGAAACAACTTAGCACTCATGCACAGAATACTAAGTATCTCTTGGTCCCTCCATCTCTCCTCTCTGTGCTTAAACTCACACACCTTGTACTTACTATCTTTTTTAAAAAATTGGTATAGGCTTGTCATGCGGTTTGTTTGTTTGTTTTTTAGGTCGTGCCACTCAGCATGTGGGATCTTTGTTCCCCACTAGGTATCAAACCTGTGTCCCCTGCATTGGAAGTGCAGAGTCTTAACTACTGGACTACCAGGGAAGTCCCTGTACTTACTATCTTTACTTCACAAATCTATATAGGGTTTTCCCTTCATCTTACAAAACTATAAACTTGTTCTTTTTCTAAAATAGGCTCAAATAGTCTAGAAACAAATGCACAATACAGTAAGACTTCCAGGTCTCCAAGTTGGAGGAGCTTCCGCAAGTGGTGAAAACTACTCTGGCCAAGAGGGCCTGAAGCCCTGGCAAAGGCTCTTCAGATACCAAAGAGGAAGGGGACCTTCTCCTTCAGGAGTCAAGAGCTGAAAGCAGGAAGAGAAGAGGGGCAGCCAGAGCCTGCCAAGGGGTGCTTGGGGGACAGTAGCCAGAGGTGTGATAGGGAAGCAACCAGAATAAGGAGAGCAGCCTAGCATCCAACCGAGACAGGTAGGATGGTTGACACCCAAAGTTGTAGCAAGTGGCTTTGCCCTAGGAGTCCAAGAATGGAGACTTAAGGGAAGACGTCAGAGGAAGCCGGGCTAGGTGCAGCCCAGCCCTGCCCTGCCCTCAGTCATATGAAAAAAGACCAGCTCATACCAGGACTCCCCAGGTTTCTTGCAAATCTGTCACTTCCTTAAAGTAGGTTATTTTTGTTATTCCTCGTTTCCCTGCAGCTCAACTAGTAAAATGAATAGGCTTTAAGCAAAGAAAGGAGGAAGTGCAATGGGGGGCTGGCCACTTACTTAAAAACCGGCCTGGGGAGCTGAGAACATCCCCAGATGGGGTAGGTGGGGGTGGGGTGGCTGTGAATGGACAGCACCCAGGGGGTCTGTGAGGAGAGAGGAAAAGGCGTCCATTGCAGTGGAGGTGTGAATGCTGGCTGGGCTGAGGGGTAGGGGTGGGGTAAGAGCTCAGTTAACTCCTCAGGCTACGCTTGGGCTTTCTAAAACCGCTTTGCTTTGTAGTCAGAGGTGTAGGAACTGACTGCTGTGCAAAGAGGGAAGTGTGGGAAGCAGTTCTGTCCCCTCCCTCTCTGCTCCCACCATTCCCTGGGCTGCCTCTTCCATCACTGTACCCTCATTGTCTGCTCTCTGTAGGTCTCCCCCGCCAGACCATGAACGTCCCAGGAGCAGGCACTGTGTCTGATTCACCTCTTTCTGCCTCACAATGTGGCCCAGCATGGGGCCTGACACTTGGAAGTTTCTCAAAGAGTTACTTGTTGAATGAATGAACAAATGAATGCTTTCTCCAAACTACACTGAACTCTGGGTGGGACTTACAAAGAAGGAAAGGCCTGATTACCCACTTATCCTGTGCCTCCAGGATTCAAGGAGGCAATGAGCCCCTAAGGTTTGGTTTCCGTGTTTATATGTGTTTTCCTAGGGATAGGATTCTGAATCATTCGTCGGATTTTCAAAAGGATGTGTGTTCCCCAGAAGGATAATCACTTAAGAACATAGTCCAAGATGGATGTTTTATATAAATTGTCTTCCAATTCATTTTCCTGAACCAAATTATTTTTTCTTCCCAACACTACTGTTTTCTTCCTATATATAATCTCTTGGAGTGTGTTACTTTGTAATGTCAGAATCCCCCATTCATCTGAGGAAATGGTAACGAGATGCCAATGAGGTTCAAGACATGCCACTCCAAAATATGACACCTTGGCATATTAAATACCTTAATCAGAAGAAATTTTAAAAAGGGACTTCCCTGACCGTCCAGTGGTTAAGACTCTGTGTTTCCACTGCAGAGGGCTCAGGTTTGATCCCTGATTAGAGAACTAAGAGCCTTCATACTTCTTGATGCAGCCAAAGTTTAAAAATAAAATAATAATTTAAAAAGACAATAAAATTTTTAAAAATAAAATAATACTAAAAAGTGGCTGAAGCAGGATTGTCTTTCTAACCTCCTTGCCCTTCTTCCCTGAAACAGGTCATAAAACTCCCTTGTGAAAGTACCCTCCCTAAACCAGGAGGAAGGAGAACTTTCTTGTTGCCAGGAACAGTGAATTTGGGGCAGAGGCTATATAAACAAACTGTGTTAAGCTAACCCGTATCTTCCTAGTTACTTCTTGGCCGTTTACTACTCCTAGCCCAAACCCTCTGAATTGTCAATTCTTCACACGTTCATTATTTGCTTAAGAGATGGAAAAGCTTCCTGCTCTGATCACGTCTTCATTCACTCGATGAATTAAATAAAAATGTGTTAAAAGTTGTATGCAGTTTTCTTGTTAACCTGTCTTTGCCAGTTTCATTTTCATACACAGCCAGGGGTCCTAAGAGGGCAACTTTTTCCTCCTCTCCCCTGCCTCAGCCGAAGCCCCCTTGTTCATTTCTCCCACACTCCCAGCTCCTTTGTTCCAGATTTTGCAGGTGGGAAGATAGTGTGGAGGGGGTGTGGGGCTTGTTGGAAGTGAGACCTCAAGGGCAGAGGCAGAACCCGGAAGAGAGCTATGGAGTCACCCTGTTAACTAATCCGGCTCTCCGCGCCTGCATAACAATGGAAGGAAAGAGGAAGTGGGAAAGAATCAGGTCATCTAATTGAATTAGAAGGGGAATTACCCAGACCCTGGAGCAGAGGTGAAGCAGGTCCCAGAAAGAAGGGCTGAAGACGGCACACAAAGATGAGTGCGGAAATCAGTAACAGATATTCACTTGTGTCCAGAAGCAAAAAAGTCAAAAGCCCAGAGCTGAGCTGCACAGGCATTGAGGAAAGCTGAGACTGGCAGGCAGGCAGGTCTGGGCCGGGGCAGGATCCCCAGCGGAAGAGAGAAAGCTCCAAGCCCCGCCAGGATTTCTCCGCGGCTGCCTTGGCCTAATACTGAGTATCGGTGCCTCAAGGGAAGGATGAGTCAGCGCCAACAGATCCAACTTTAGGATAAAGCCACTGGAAGGCACTGGGCAAACACATTTCCTGTGAGAGGGCTCTCTTATCACCCAAACCCTGGCCCTATGCAGGAAACTTGAACCCAGCCAAAACCCTGCTTGGGACTTGAACCCATATGGCCTGGACCCTGCAGAAGAGCTCCTTCTTTAAGAGAATGAGAGTGAAGTGCCTGGGTAATTACCTTCTTTCCTCTGCAGAAGGTTTCAGCCAGACATGATGCCCACTGGTTTCATAAAGCTATCTAAAGCCAAGGTTGGCATAGCACAGAGGGCAAAGGGGTGGTACCAGCTGATGGCTGTGACTGTCACACCTTGCTGCAGGAGGCAAGGAAACCCGGAAACTAAAGAATATTCTTGGTCTCAGGCATGGCTGTAAGTGCACAGAGTGCCTGAGAGCCTCACAGGGGAGACTGAGGAATGGTATGGGCATCTGGCCAGCTGGCATGTGGTTCCTTTGAAGACGGTAAGTTCCACCACCCCGTCACGGCATTCAGGATTGTTAGTACCAGCTGATGGCTGTGACTGTCACACCTTGCTGCAGGAGGCAAGGAAACTCGGAAACTAAAGAATATTCTTGGTCTCGGGCATGGCTGTAAGTGCACAGAGTGCCTGAGAGCCTCACAGGGGAGACTGAGGAATGATATGGGCATCTGGCCAGCTGGCATGTGGTTCCTTTGAAGACGGTAAGTTCCACCACCCCGTCACGGCATTCAGGATTGTTGAAAGGATGGCAGGGCCGGCTGCATCACTCAGCCTGAGAGCTCAGCACTTAGCCAGTGAGAGCGGTTCACAGTGGCCAAGGAACCGATGATTATATTGCATGTAAGGGAAAGATTGCCATCTTTGGAGGAAGTTTGAGATCGGTGACTTTGTTTATATGGTTTTGTGGGTTCTTTTTTTTTTTTTTTTTTAGGAGCTTTCCTGGTAACTTAGCTGGTAAAGAATCCACCTGCAATGCAGGAGACCTGGTTCGATTCCTGGGTTGGGAAGATCCACTGGAGAAGGAATAGGCTACCCACTCCAGTATTCTTGGGCTTCACTGGTAGTTCAGCTGGTAAAGAATCCCCCTGCAATGTGGGATACCTGGGTTCAATCCCTGGGTTGTGAAACTGTTTACCACAGATTGGGACTTGACCCTATGTGCGGGGACTCGAACCCAGCCAAAACCCTGCTTGGGACTTGAACCCATGTGGCTGGGACTCAAACCCAGTCAAACCCTTGGTACCTGGTTTCAGGACTTAATGAAGCTCAGGTTCTTGATGTTTCATTACAGAAAGAATTCAGTGAGAGACAAAGTGATAGGTAAATGGATTTCTTCAGAGTCAGAGAGAAGCACACTCCACAAACAGAGTGTGCAGTGTCCCAGAGGGCAAGTGCAACCCCGAAATTTGGTGTGGTTAGTTTTTATAGGCTGGGTAATTTCATATGCTAATGAGTGGGAGGATTCTTCCAACTATTTTGGGGAAGGGGCAGAGATTTCCAGGATTTGGGCCACTGTCCACTCCTTGGTCTTTTAACAGTGCCTTGAAATTGTCATGGCACCTTTGGGTGTGTCATTTCACTTGCTGATTGAGGATCTAGGTCTAATCGGTTTATGCTGTGTCCTTGGGCTACAATACATGAACCATGAACTTCCAGATGTTCAAGATGGTTTTAGAAAAGGCAGAGGAACCAGAGATCAAATTGCCAACATCCGCTGGATCATCAAAAAAGCAAGAGAGTTCCAGAAAAACATCTATTTCTGCTTTATTGACTATGCCAAAGCCTTTGACTGTGTGGATCACAATAAACTGTGGAAAATTCTGAAAGAGATGGGAATACCAGACCACCTGATCTGCCTCTTGAGAAACCTATATGCAGGTCAGGAAGCACCAGTTAGAACTGGACATGGAACAACAGATTGGTTCCAAATAGGAAAAGGAGTACGTCAAGGCTATATATTGTCACCCTGCTTATTTAACTTCTATGCAGAGTACATCATGAGAAACCCTGAGCTGGAAGAAGCACAAGCTGGAATCAAGATTGCCAGGAGAAATACCAATAACCTCAGATATGCAGATGACACCATCCTTATGGCAGAAAAGTGAAGAGGAACTAAAAAGCCTCTTGATGAAAGTGAAAGAGGAGAGTGAAAAAGTTGGCTTAAAGCTCAACATTCAGAAAACGAAGATCATGGCATCTGGTCCCATCACTTCATGGCAAATAGATGGGGAAACACTGGAAACAGTGGCTGACTTTATTTTGGGGGGCTCCAAAATCACTGCAGATGGTGATTGCAGCCATGAAATTAAAAGACTGGAATACCAGACCACCTGACCTGCCTCTTGAGAAACCTATATGCAGGTCAGGAAGCAACAGTTAGAACTGGACATGGGACAACAGACTGGTTCCAAATAGGAAAAGGAGTATGCCAAGGCTGTATATTGTCACCCTACTTATTTAATTTCTATACTGAGTACATCATGAGAAGCACTGGGCTGGAAGAAGCACAAGCTGGAATCAAGATTGCTGGGAGAAATATCAGTAACCTCAGATATGCAGATGACACCACCCTTATGGCAGAAAGTGAAGAGGAACTAAAAAGCCTCTTGATGAAACTGAAAGAGGAGAGTGAAAAAGTTGGCTTAAAGCTCAACATTCAGAAAACGAAGATCATGGCATCTGGTCCCATCACTCCACGGCAAATAGATGGGGAAACAGTGGAAACAGTGTCAGACTTTATTTTTGGGTGCTCCAAAATCACTGCAGATGGTGACTGCAGCCATGAAATTAAAAAGACGCTTACTCCTTGGAAGGAAAGTGATGACCAACCTAGATAGCATATTGAAAAGCAGACATTACTTTGCCGACTAAGGTCCGTCTAGTCAAGGCTATAGTTTTTCCAGTAGTCATGTAAGGATGTGAGAGTTGGACTATGAAGAAAGCTGAGCACTGAAGAATTGATGGTTTTGAACTGTGGTGTTGGAGAAGACTCTTGAGAGTCCCTTGGACTGCAAGGAGATCCAACCAGTCCATCATAAAGGAGATCAGTCCCAGGTGTTCTTTGCAAGGAATGATGCTAAAGCTGAAACTCCAGTACTCTGGCCACCTCATTCGAAGAGTTGACTCATTGGAAAAGGCTCTGATGCTGGGAGGGATTAGGGGCAGGAGGAGAAGGGGATGACAGAGGATGAGATGGCTGAATGACATCACCAACTTGATGGATGTGAGTTTGAGTGAACTCGGGGAGTTGGTGATGGACAGGGAGGCCTGGCATGCTGCAATTCATGGGGTCTCAAAGAGTCGGACACGGCTGAGTGACTGAACTGATACAAGTAGGATGTATAGAGGTATGTGTAATCATGTTAATGGAGCTTCTCACATGGCACAGTGGTAAAGAATCCACCTGCCAATACAGGAGATGAAGGAGATGCGGGTTCAATTCCTGGGTCAGGAAGATCCCCTGGAGTAAGAAATGGCAACCCCACTCTGGCAGTCTTGCCTGGAGAATTCCATGGACAGAGGAGCCTAGTGGTTGCAGTCCATGGGGTTGCAAAGTGTCGGACCTGACTGAGCACATGATCATGTTAACAATAATGACTCATATTTTAAAAGATCCACCCTTTGTGAAGTTTCGTCTATTCATCTACTAATGCTCAGGTATGTCGCATGTATCACAACCATTTTGTCAGCCATGTTAACTACCTGAAATCTACCCACTCTTCCTAGTCCTACTCACTCATTGACGTCACTGCCTGTGAAGTTATTTGAGGCTGCCTTAACTTTGAAACTATAGACAGAAGCATAGAAAAGATTTCTGGTGATTCTGCCAAGGCTATTAGCACTTGATTCTGTTGATATTATTTGCCCTTGGAGTGCTCTACTTGAGCAGGCATGGGGAGCAGAATATTCTTCCTACTCCTGTTTCATACCTAGATGCCTGTATGCTGCCAGCAAAGTGCTCCTCGTCTCAAGGTTAAGATTTTGCTTGAACTATCTTTCCATAAGACTTAGACATGAGTCTATGAACCCATGTTAAGAGACTAATGTTTCAACAGATACCTTGCTGCCTTCTGTATCTCCATTTTATTCCACTTTCCTCTTATTTGGCTGTCAACCTGTTCCATGCTAATCAATTTATGCAAACATATCTTCAGACCACCCAAGATATTAGCTCATTACTTTTTCCTGTGTTTGCATGAGTCTCAGTGGTATATGCAACTTGGGCTCAAAGTGGGATGGAAATCACCCACCCCTGCCTTATATTGCCTTGGGAGAGCTTTAATGTACTGTACTCTAGACATTACATTCATACTACTCTTTCATCTTCATTCCCTTACCAAATGATCAGGTCATCATAGAAGGGGATTTTTCTGAGTTGTTTCCAATATCTCATTAAACTTTTTAATCATCATCCCTCTGGGCCTAAACTGTGAAGAAAGGAACTCAAATAACCTCCCACATCTCTGCTCCCCAACAAACCTACCCCACCTGCATAGTGTCTGGCACATGGAAGGCACTTAGTATCTACTTGATGAATGAAGGAAGGTGGAAACACCTCCCTACTCATCCACAACTTCAGATTCAAGGAACATGACAGCCATAGAAGTGGAAAAAAGGAAAAAGAGAGAGAGAGAAAAAAAGGCAATAATGATTAGTTCAAGTTGCGTGGTGCCCAAACACTGAATAAAAGAGAAGAGGTAATAGTTGTTCCATGCATCATTAAGTTTTGGTTGAAATTCTCCAGAATAAATATTAAGTTGAGCTGTGAAGTAAAGATAGAATGCAATGCCTTTCTTTCTAATAATCCTCAATATTTGAACAAATATGTTGATATGTTTGTCCACATCTGCCTTACCTTACACCATGACCAAGAAATTAGGAATTTTACTTGATTTCTAAAATATAGTATTTGGAAGTTAACTTTTGTTGTTGTTAATCAAGATTAAATTTATTTTGCCAATGACCAAAATGAAATCAATGATATTCGTAGGAACCAGAGTACACTTGACTCTCAAACAATACTGGGTTTAGGAGTGCCAACCCTCTCCTCAGTCAAAAAATCTGCCTATAACTTCCAATCACCTTCAATATACTACATACTTCCATATTCTTTGATTGAACTAAGTGTCACATGGTACTGTAGTATTTACTATAGAAAAACTCCCAGGTATAGAAGACCTGGGCAGTTCAAACCCACCTTGCTCAAGGGTCAACTGTATTCATTTTTAACGGCCAGATCTCCCAGTAGGTGGTGCTATAGTGCTTTTAAAATGGGACACTCCATCCTGACTCTGTTTCCTCTTTCTAAATCTGAGCACAGTAATGGAACTGTTGAAGCTTAGACTACAGTTGTCTTGCTCTGATATTTGTTTGATACATTGGTTCTCAGCCTTCATTGTGCATCACAATTATTTATGATGTTTTTTAAAATTGCAAATACTTCGGGATGTGCCAAGAAATGGATATATATTTTTAAAGTACTCCAGGGATTCTATTTTACAGCCAAGATTAATAACCACTGACCTGGTAGAAAAGACACATTCAGATGTAAGACTATAGAAAAGCAGTAATATCATAAAATAAAAGCATTTTATAACAAGCATTTGTGAATTTAAGCATTTAATACAATAACACGAACTATGAACTGCAAAAACAATGTTTCTCATTTATAAAAACTTGGTTCTTTGCCTAATTTTTGGAAAATCAAAAATTTTGTGTTTTAAAACAGCCTCTATCTCAAGCCTAAAATGGGTTGAACTTTTAAGGGGAGCAGTATATTAGACAATATGTTAGTGTAGTCCTTTGTCTTTCACTGTTTCTGTTTTTTTCCAGGAAATTGAAATTTTCCAGAAGCAGCAAATGAGTATAATGATTTCTGAAAGTTCTTCCCAGTTGCCCAATAACTTCTCATTTGTCCACTTCTCATTTTCTGCAACAGCTAAAAGAAAGATCTCTACCAAACAGAGAAAGGTGATCTTATCATAAATGCATGAAAACAACAATGCAAAGGTGACAGCCTCTTCAAACTAACTTCAATTTCCCCTTGACTTGTGGTTATCCTGGTTGTGTGGGAAACATCCAAAATGTGGTTCCCATCATAACATTTTCAGCAGAGGCTCATTTACTGTGAAGCTTATAAAGCATAACCTTTTGGGCCACTCACTTGCATAGGTCATTCTAAATTACCATGAGGGACCCCAGAATTGTGATTTCTTAAAAATTGCAAAATAAAAAGTATTTTTACTGCAATTGGCTAATACCACTAATTCTTTTCACTGCTACTTCTCTGCCATACTTCCCCTTATACTAAGTGATGTTGGAAGAGCCACAGCATTTGGAGGACTTGGTTAAGGGAGATTTGAGGGCAGTGTTAGTTTGGTGGTAAGTGGGATACAGGTGTATGATGTATAGTCATTTCCATTGATTGTTGTTGTTCAGTAGCTAAGTCATATCTGACTCTTTGCCACTCCATGGACCACAGAATGCCAGGCTCCTCTGTTCTCCCAGAGTTTGCTCAAATTGTCCATTGAGTCAGTGATGCTATCTAACCATCTCATCTTCTGCCATCCTCCTCTCATTTCCCTTCAGTCTTTCCCAACTCAGGGTCTTTTCCAGTGAGCTGGCTCTTTGCAGCAGGTGACAAAAGTATTGGAGCTTCAGCATCTGTCCTTCCAATGAATATTCAGAGTTGATTTCCTTTAGGATTGACTGGTTTTATCTCTTTGCAGTCCAAGGGACTCTCAAGAGTGTTCTCCAGCACCACAACTTGAAAACATCAATTCTTCAGTGTTCATCCTTCCTTATGGTCTAACTCTCACATCTGTACATGACTACTGGAAAAACCATAGCTTTGACTATATGGACCTTTGTCAGCAAAGTGATGTCTCCTCTTTTTAATATGCTATCTAGGAGAAGGGGACGACAGAGGATGAGACGGCTGGATGGCATCACTGACTTGATGGACGTGAGTCTGAGTGAAGTCCGGGAGTTGGTGATGGGCAGGGAGGCCTGGCGTGCTGAGATTCATGGGGTCGCAAAGAGTCGGAAACGACTGAGCAACTGAACTGAACTGAACTGAGGTTTGTCATAGCTTTCCTTCCAAGGATCAAGTATCTTTTAATTTCATAGCTTCAGTAAAGATCCACCATGATTTTGAAGCCCAAGAAAATATAGTCAAGTAATTGGTAGCAAGGTATTATATGTTCGTAGATGGCAGAGCTAGGACTCAGACCTGTCTTAGTCTGACTGCATAATACACTTGACACTTGCATTAGACTGCCCTTCATGTGCTTAGTGATCCAGCAGCAGAGCTTCTTAAGACTATCTATCTTTAAGTTCCCGTCAGGAAGTGATAGTATGTTCCTACTGCTATCTGACTCCGAGAATGTATTTATTTATTTATTAATCTTTTTGCCTCCTCCTTTGTTACCAGCCAGCATACTTTATCCAAACTGGATTGCTTATGCTTGCTGGGAAAGAACTTTGCTCATTCTCTTCCCTTAGCTAAGTATTTTATTTTACTGGTTCTTGTTGACTTAACAGGGCTTCCCTGGTGGCTCAGAGGTTAAAGCGTCTGCCTCCAATGCGGGAGACCTGGGTTCGATCCCTGGGTCAGGAAGATCCCCTGGAGAAGGAAATGGCAATCCACTCCAGTATTCTTGCCTGGAGAATCCCATGGACAGAGAAGCCTAGTAGGTTACAGTTCACGGGGTCGCAAAGAGTTGGACATCACTGAATGACTGAACTGACTGAGCACAATCAGTGTAACACACACACACACACACACACACACACACACACCCCTACACACTAACCTATAGTTTCAAATAAATGTCCGTGAATATTTTAAAAAGTGTGTTAAATACATTAAAAAAACTAAAAATATACTTACCATATAATCCTGCAATCCTATTTATGTGCACATATCTAGAGAAAACCATAATTTGAAAATACACACCCCAATGTTCACAGCAGCACTATTTACAAGGGCCGAGACATGGAAGCAACCTAAGTGCTCATCATTAGATGAATGGATAAAGTGTATATATATGCTGGAGATAGTCATACTAAGTGAAGTAAATCAAACAGAGAGAGACAAACATCATATATTGCTTATATATGGAATCTAAAAAAAAAGATATAAATGAACTTATTTACCAAACAGAGGTAGACCCCCAAACATAGAACACAAACTCTTGGTTACTGAAGGAGAAAGCAGGTGGAGAATAAATTAGGAGCTTGGGATTAAAATACATACACTACATATATAAAATGAACTTCCCCAGTGGCTCAGTGGAAAGATTCCACCTGCAATGCAGGAGACTCAGAAGACACAGACAGGTTTGATCCTTGAGTTGGGAAAATCCCCTGGAGGAAGAAATGGCAATCCCCTCCAATATTCTTGCCTGGAAAATCCCATGGAGAGTGGAGCCTCACTGTCTACAGTTCAAAGGATGGAAAATACATTGCCATTGAAAAATATATTGCCATTCTTACTACCTTCCTTATACAACAGATTGATTCTTTGCATGATTGTATATAAATAGTTAAAATCACAAGGAAAATGAAAAAATCTTACTAAAAAAAACAAAAAGATAATAAGATCAGGTAATAATTGGAAGAAAATATCAGTAGTTAAATGTCATATATATGGAGGAAATCTCTAGAAAAAGTATTATTGTCGCTGTTGTTTAGTCGTTATGTCTGACTCTTTGTGACCCCATTGACTGTAGTCTGCCAAACTTCTCTATCCATAGAATTCTCCAAGCAAGAATACTGGAATGGGTCGTCATTTCCTTCTCCAGCAGATCTTCCCAACCCAAGGATTTAACCTGCATCTCCTGTTTGGCAGGCAGATCGTTAAGAGCCACCAGGGAAGCCCAGAAAAAGTATGCATATATAAAAATATATGTACTTGAATACAATTATTATAGATGCATTGATATTATTTATATCAAGTATTACCCTTTATATAAATGTATTTATTAATAAAAAAGATAGCAATATATCTATAACAATTGAAATAAATGGTTAAATATTAAAAATTAACCTAAACCAAATCCCTTATGATTATACAGTGGAAGTGAGAAATAGATTTAAGGGACTAAATCTGATACACAAAGTACCTGATGAACTATGGATTGAGATTCGTGACACTGTACAGGAGACAGGAATCAAGACCATGCCCATGGCAAAGAAATGCAAAAAAGCAAAATAGCTGTTAGAGGAGGCCTTACAAATAGCTGTGAAAAGAAGGGAAGCAAAAAACAAAGGAGAAAAGGAAAGATATACCCATTTGAATGCAGAATTCCAAAGAACAGCAAGGAGAGATAAGAAAGCCTTCCTCAGCAATCAATGCAAAGAAATAGAGGAAAAGAACAGAATGGGAAAGACTAGAGATCTCTTCCNCTCTCAAATACAGGGTTCATAGAAATAATTGATAAACAACATCTGTCATATAGCTTACAATATTGAGAGAAGAAGCTTACAAGTATAATATAAAAATAGCTTTTTAAAATAAAAGCATTACAGGATGCAACTAAACACCATAGAAGTACAGAAAAAAGTATAAAATTAAAAAAAGTTGCTATGAGTATTTTTATCATTTAGGTAAGCTACTACTATTTCTTCCAGCAGGAGAGTATCCTTCATCTCTGCATGTACAAATGCCACCAGTCTCTGTTACATTCCAAATCACTGACCGCCTCTTCCCTGATCAAAAGTGCTTTATATTTCTATGTCACCTAATTATGATAGCTTCTTTTAGACAGATTCAGTTGTCTCCTCTGGAGATCCCTGCTTTGGAGTTTTTTTATGTTCAGTGGATATTTGCTAAACATAGATCAAATGCTTGCAGGAGAAAGCCTTGCCATTTCAAAGTGTTCTTCATGAATTTTAGTTTCAGTAATATAACAGTTGTGAAAGTAAAGCCCCATTTGCACATTTATACCAAAGCAGAATTACCTCAGTCCCCTTCAACTTCAATATTTGATAGCCCTGTGAATCAAAGGGAAAATAAATAACCCCACTGGTAAGCCTTGATTGACACAGCCCATCTATTCCGGGCAAAGTTCTGTGCTCAGCATGGGGATGGCTGAATCAATAGAACACTAAAGCCTCAAACCCATCTTGGAGATGTTTGAATGCCCGAATGGAAATGTTGACCTTTTCTTGTTGGAAATTCACTCCTCCATTTAATGAAGTTGCAGCGGCAAAGAAAAGTGCGTGGTCAGCTGGAGTCAGAAAATAATTTCATACTGATTGGACGTTGATCATTCCTGACATCAAATCCCCTACCCTGATGCTGTTACTCCAGGCCTTCATTAGAGGGTATAACCTGAAATGGCCTGGTCTCCATCTCCTCTCTGAAGCAGAGCAGAGAGAAATGAGATTTCAGGAAGACCAGGCAAGGGACAAGTCACCCACACATTCTCTGAGGGACTCTAGGGTGAATCAAACAAGACATTGAAAAGCTATCATCTGAGAGGTTACAAAGGAGAAAAGAACAACAGTGTAAAAGTCTGATTTCCCTCTACTTTCTAGGAAGAGGAAAGGTTACATGTTCCTAAAACACAGAGATCTCAGAAATGGATGTTGAGGACACATTTTTTTTTCCACCCTGGGCTCAAGGTAAGGTCCAGGGGGTTCTGGTGAGTCTTGACATTTGGGAAGGGGAAACAGGTGTCCTTGATAACTCTAGGATGAAGGAGGTGGTCTTTCGAAAAGGAGACAGGGCACTTTGAGTTCCTAACAGACATCAGAACGGGTGCCAGTTTCTTCGTCTCACAAATGCTGACTTTGTCACTCAGTGGGAATGACTTGCCTGAGTTGCCTCTGAGTCACATGTGAATAGAGAGAAGAATTTTCTTCCTTGACTATAGTAGACACAAATAAAGTCTCAGGTCAGAAAGGGTCAGGAAATTAGTTGCGGTTTGGTATCAAGAGTGTTGTTCTGTTTGTTTTTAAACAGTCAGACCAGAATGGACTGAGCTCGCTTTGGAGGAAGAGGCACGAGCTAATATCTTCAGAGGTGTACAGACATGTGCATTCAACAAGGCTTCTCTGCAATGTTAGTGAGATATTGACAATGCCCATGAGCAAAGAATGGCTGGGGCAGTGACTTGGGTGTCCTTTGAGACTCACTTCACTTCCCAATGTCTGAAACTTAATTTCATCATCTGTGAAACGGGAATTTAAAAACATCCCACCCTCATGAGAAGAGTTGACTCATTGGAAAAGACTCTGATGCTGGGAGGGATTAGGGGCGGGAGGAGAAGGGGACGACAGAGGATGAGATGGTTGGATGGCATCACTGACTCAATGCACATGAGTTTGGGTGAACTCTGGGAGTTGGTGATTGACAGGGAGGTCTGGCGTGCTGCACTTCATGGTGTCACAAAGAGTCAGACATGACAGCAACTGAACTGAACTGAACAATTTACAAATAATATTAAATATATAAGTTTTCATTTTAAATTATATATAGCCAATTAATTCTCACAGTATGAATATTTTCTTTGATTTTTGGATAACTTTTGTTTCTGTAGCCAACCCATGATTGCAATTGATAAGTAAGTGTAATTCAACATGATTTAAGGTGGATATTTTCATCAATAAAACAGAAATGAAAAAATAAAAAACATATATTAAAACTTCACTCATTCACCAATTATGCAAGAAATGTTTTGGTTGCATAAGATGATAATTTTGAACACAGGTCAAATATTTCCTCAACTTATGGTGCTATTCATGTTTAATGACTATAGACATAGCACACTTTTAAGCTTGGTCACCATTATTAACATTTTCTCCAACACTTTATGTCTAGACAATCAACAAAACAATAAATCATGACCTGATTTGCACTTGCCAATTCCTGTGGTCAGAATACGACCACTGTGGTCAATTTCAACCTCAGTGTTGAGAAGAGATATACATCATTACATTCGTCCCCCGTATCCACAGGGGATGGGTTCCACGACCACTTCAGACACTAAAATCCACAGATGCTCACATTATTTACACAGAATGACATAGTATGTGCATATAACCTACACACACCCTCCCATATATTTTAGTTAAGTGAAAATCTCTCGGTTGTGTCTGACTCTTTGCGACCCCATGAACCATACAATCCATGGAATTCTCCAGGCCAGAATACTAGAGTGGGCAGCTGTTCCCTTCTCCAGGAGATCTTCCTAACCCAGGGCTTCAACCCAGGTCTCCCACATGGCAGGTAGATTCTTTACCAGCTGAGCCACCAGGGAAGCTCTATATGTTTTAGATCATGATGGAGGAGGCTGTTAGGCTACAGTCCATGGGATTGCAAAGAGTCGGACATGACTGAGAGACTTCACTAAATACTTAAAATACCTTAATAAATGTAAATGCTATATAAATATTAATAGTTGCTGGCATGTAGCAAATTCAAGTTTTGCTTTTTTGGAACTTGCTGGAAGTATTTTTGGAAAATCTTTCATCTATATTTAGTTGAATGCACAGATGTGGAACCAGTGGCTATGGATCCCACAAATGAGAAAGCCTGACTGTACACAGTATTTCTACCATACAGATGCAATATGTGTAAATAACCTCAAGAACAGAGATAATGGTAAATAGCATAAATAATAAATAGATAATAGTAAAAGGCAGTAAAATAATTGGGCTTCCCTGGTGGCTCAGTGGTAAAGAACCTGCCTGCCAATGCAGGAAATGGGGGTTTGATCCCTAAATTGGAAAGATCCCCTAGAGAAGGAAATGGCAATCCACTCCAGTAATTTTGCCTGGGAAATTCCATGAACAGAGGAGCCAGGCCAACTGCAATCCATGGGGTTACAAAAGAGTCAGACATGACTTAGTGATTAAATGACAATGAAATAATTAGGTAGTGATGAGTTTTACATATTACTTTTAATTTAATTTATTTAATGGCACATCTGTATGACTTGTTTTAATAACAAGTTTGTAAAATTCTTGAAAAGTTATTCATCAGCTGTCGCAATCCAATGAGTTAGCTGCAGTATACCACTGTGTTTATCACATAAAGAAATACGTGAAGAAAGAAAAGAAACTTAGTGTATTCAATCACTATATATTTTGGAAATCCACCCTGTTATAAGCATTGGAGTTGAAGAAGAGAATCACCTTTAATGTTAGCTATTAACAAAATCACTATATCATGTGAATCACAGATACATAAGAAACTCTGCCACATAATGAACACTGGTATAGTCCTTGTGTATAAAGAGTGTTGATGGGAATCTCCTGGAGAAAACAAGCTGCAAGACACTCTGGAGTAAGTGTAGTCAGACCTATTGGAGAAACACATAAAGTAAAGAAATAACATGAGCCAAGAAGATATGAGAATGACATGAAAGACCATGACAAAGTCAGGGATGCGCGGCTTGGCTAGTGAAGAGTCCATGGGTAAATTAGATTTTAAGTAAATAAATTTGAGAAAAAATGTTTTATAGTTAATACATATTACTACAAATGTGAAATTAATTTCTATTTTTGAGGTATTAGGAAGGAGAGTGGTCTAAAGAAAAATACAACAGGTCAGCAAGGATATTTGGAAAGGGAAACATAAAGGCAAAGATTCATGGCCACTGTAACAGATAGCTAATTAAACACAGAACCCCAACAGATGCTGGATTTTGAACAATACTGGCTTTGATTATTAAAGGAAAAATAAATGTTGCGAGTAAAAACATTTATTAGCAGCCTGAAAATATACTAAAACCTTCCCCCAGTTTGCCTTCTCAGTCTGTTTTCTGTATCTTGGAGAACTTCCTATTAAACAAATATGATACAGTACCTCTAAAACAGGTTCTTATGCTTTATCCTGAACATAAAAGAAAAAAACAAATCTAGCTACAGAAAAAATATAAATGTTAAGAATAGGTGTCAATAAAAAAGAAAGAAACAAAGAGGGATGGATGAAAGAAGGAAAAAGAAAATTCTGCTATAAGAAGAGTACCTTAAAAGAATATCAAGAAGTACTAACTATTCCAAAACCCTGAAGTAAGCTCAGATTTTCTAAGTGGAACCTCTGACCTTGTTGCCAGAATACCAGATCCTCGGGCAGAGGAGCACATCTGAGTTCTGGAAACATCTGGTTCCATTGATGAGTTCAGTCTGAGGTTCTAGACAGCCTGCTGTCTCTTTACTTATTGTAATCTTACAAGTGACACAGTCACAGTTGACATCTCTCAGGTGAGTCAGACTCATTCAAAACACTCTTTAGACATGATACATACTCAAAGATAGTGGTTAAGTCAAAGTCTCTCCGTCGTGTCCGACTCATTATGACCCCATGGACTATAGAGTCCATGGAGTTCTCCAGGCCAGAATACTGGAGTGGGTAGCCTTTCCCTTCCCCAGGGGATCTCCCTAACCCAGGGATGAATCCAGGTCTCCCACACTGCAGGTGGATTCTCTACCGGCTGAGCCACATGGGAACCAACTATTCATTTTTGCTGTCTTGATTAAACACTAATTAACCATTTTGGTTGGCAACCTTCAACTCAGTTCAGCTGAACAGAGTGCTCTGAAGTACACGTTCTGTTAAGATATGTCATCATGATAATTTGTGTTACCACTGACATAAGCACTCTTCTATTTCCTTCTGCCTCCAGGTGTTTTGGCTTCTTATAAATACCAAATGGTTACTCTTGGTTCAGTGTCCTAATGTCAACCTAGGAACTTGGAAACACTAACGTAACTTCAAAAAGCTACTCACTCCTATAAAGTAGTTTAGATCTACAGATGATGTTAAAATGTACCTTCTGTATGATTTTTACCGGCTATACGAAGTTGTCTATGTGTTTAAGGGTGTGTTTCTGTATCAATGAATATTTAAAAGGTGCAAACGTTATAGTAGCTAGTTACTATAGGTAAGCAATCATAAGACGCCCCCAAATCATTAAAAATTAAGGCCTAATGTGACCACAAAGTCAATATGACTGAGTTAAGGACTAGAATCAGAATATAAATTACTTCTAGGTCAGCCTCAGAGATCAGGGAGTCATTTTGTTGTTGCTGTTGAGTTGCTAAGCTGTGTCCAATTCTTTGCAACCCCGTGGTCTACAAGCACACCAGACTTCCCTATCTTTCACTGTCTCCTGGAGTTTGTTCAAATTCATAAGCATTGAGTCAGTGATGATATCTAATCATCTCATCCTCTGCCACCTCTTTCTCCAATAGCCTTCAATCTTTCCTAGCATCAGGGTCTTTTCCAATGAGTTGGCTCTTCACATCAGGTGGCCAAAGTATTGGAGTCATTACATAGGATGTATAACCTGCTTTCTTTTGGAGAATAAGTTATATGGCCAAATTTCACCCTTGATTTTCTAGTGTTACTTTCATTTTACTCATAGGTTCACAGTTCAGTTCAGTTCAGTTCAATTGCTTAGTTGTGTCCGACTCTTTGCAACCCCATGAATCGCAGCACGCCAGGCCTCCCTGTCCATCACCAACCCCCAGAGTTCACTCAGACTCACCTCCAACGAGTCCGTGATGCCATCCAGCCATCTCATCCTCGGTCGTCCCCTTCTCCTCCTGCCCCCAATCCCTCCCAGCATCAGAGTCTTTTCCAATGAGTCAACTCTTCGCATGAGGTGGCC
>SJYT01042886.1:408948-437269 GCA_006410635.1 Cephalophus harveyi | reverse complement strand
CTTCCAGCCCAGCATTTCTCATGATGTACTCTGCATATAAGTTACATAAGCAGGGTGACAATATACAGCCTTGACATACTCCTTTTCCTATTTGGAACCAGTCTGTTGTTCCATGTCCAGTTCTAACTGTTGCTTCCTGACCTGCATATAGGTTTAAGAAAAGTTATAACCTGCTAAATAGACATATTTCAGGAGATCAGAAAGAGACCTATTTCAGATCCTGTCTGATGAAGCACTTCAAGAGGAAGTTAGAACTAAGATTAAAATGAGCCAAGATACAACCTTCCTATAGTCCAAGTAGCCCTGGAAAGGAAGGATCATCTTCATGAAACCAGACAATAAGAAACTCCAAAGCAGCTGCAGATGGCTTCTGGAGCCAATCCAGTCAATCCAAGTAAAGAGAAGGAGGTAACCCACTTGTGTGCCAGACATTGAAACGTTCCCCACAGGGCAGGAGTGGTTGGAATGGAATCCTTGAATTAGATGAAGGAAAACAGTCTGGAAAGACTTTTTATTCTTAAAACCACCAAAACTTTTACTTCATGTCAAAATTTCTTTCCCAGGCAGTAAGAGGGCCTGGGACCCTAAAATCAATGGTTCTGGATTCAGAATTTAGAACTGACTTCAAGAAAGCTTAACTAAGAACAAAGAAAAGGTTTACAGTTTCTCATTCTTCCCATCAACCCTCTACTATCCCTTCTTAATTCCTGTTACCTCTTTTGATTTTGGTGTAAGTAAGGGTACAAATCAAAATGACAGATTGTTCAAACAACCTAACATTAACAAGGTTAATATGCTTAAAAAAAAAAAAAAAAGTATCCAGGTTCTAAACCAAAGGATTCTAAACTATGAAAGAAAGGAGGAAGTAGAGTAATTGGGTGATAGAATCTTGAGCAATTCACTGAGCAAACTGGATAGCTGCCCAGCTTTATCACATACCATTAGACGATGGGTCAGATGGCATCCTAATGGTTTAAGGCTAACATCCTCAAGTTGATTACATAATGATATCTTTATTAGCAAGGTTTGTTGTTGTTGTTTAGTTGCTCAGTAGTGTTCGACTTTTTGCAACCCCATGGACAGAAGCATGACAGGCTCCTCTGACCATGGGATTTCTCAGGCAAGGATACTGGAGCAGATTACCATTTCCTTCACCAGGGAATCTTCCCAACTCAGAGAGCGAACCTGTGTCTCCTGCATTGACAGGCGGATTCTTTACTGCTGAGGCACCAGGAAAGACCTACTAGCAAGTTTAATAGTACTTAACCCATTTTTTGCATCACAGACTTCTTTGAAAATATCATGAAAGCTTCTGATACTTCAGTTCAGTTCAGTTCAGTCACTCAGTCGTGTCCGACTCTTTGCGACCCCATGAATCGCAACACGCCAGGCCTCCCTGTCCATCACCAGCTCCTGGAGTTCACTCAGATTCACGTCCATCGAGTCCGTGATGCCATCCAGCCATCTCATCCTCTGTCGTCCCCTTCTCCTCCTGCCCCCAATCCCTCCCAGCACCAAAGTATTTTCCAATCAGTCACCTCTTCGCATGAGGTGGCCAAAGTACTGGAGTTTCAGCTTTAGCATAATCTACCATAATGTACATATTCATTTACACACAAAATTTTGCGTACATTCTCCTTAAAGCTAATAGCTAATGAAGTGCTACAAACAATATTAATGCAAAAAAGAAAAAAAAAATTCATGAAACTAAGAAACAACTAAGTTGAAACAGTAGTTAAACTATTAATCAGAAAGAAAAAGCAATTGGAGCTGCACCCTAGTTTTTTCCCTCCCAAGCTGCTGGTGAGGAATGATAGTCATGGCAACACTTGCAGTGTGTCTCTCAACTCTCAGAAAAATGGTCTGATTTACATATACCAGGTGGCGCAGTGGTAAAGGATCCTCCTGACAATGCAGGAGGCGCAAGAGATGCTGGTTCAGTCTCTGAGTCTGGAAGATCCCCTGGAGTAGGAAATGGCAACCCATTCCAATATTCTTGCCTTGGAAATCCCATGGACAGAGGAGCCTAGTGGGATACAGTCTATGTATCCTAGTGGGATACAGGCAAAGAGTCAGACACAATTGGGCACACACGCACACACACCACAGACACACACACACACACATCACAGTTTCCCACATCTGATGATAGGAAGGCCAGAAAGCTAATGAAAGGAAGGATTTGTTGCTATTTCACAGTTAAAACTAACATGGAGTCTACTGTCAGCAAGCACACAGCCACTGAGTCCTTGGTGAGGAACCTCAATGACAGTCATAAATAGAGTGCCAAAGGGCAGGGCTCAATCCCAAACTGGAGCGTAGTTTCCATAGCATGAAGGGGTAAAGGAAAGGAAGAAAAACTTCTGCCTTTTGGCCACCTCGGCTGGCAAGTCCGCAGTTGCCTGTTACCTGAGAAGGAAAGCCAGTTGGCCAGGTCATCTCCTCTGGATGGTGGACTCACCACCTCACCCGACTGTCCCACTTGTGGCCTCATTTTGGTTTCATCTGGAACACAAGATGAAGAATATTTCTGACCAAATTATAAAATACAAGTGGGCAGTTTGGTTTTAAAATGTCAGTTCACATGAAGATTTTACAGTTGTCTTGGTAAGTAAAGGAGAATTTTCCTCAAGTGACACAGGGATTACAGAGAGGTGGGCAGGGGAGATTGAAAAAACATACACAGGAGCGGTCCTGATTTCTGGTTTTCTCTTTCAGGACAAACATTACAACAGACAACTCAAGTGCCGTGGGTGAAGTTACTTCTAGACTTGGGGAAGTATCAGTAATTTTGGTGGTTTTTTTTTCCCTCCCTGAGAGAAAAGAAACAAATTAATTGCTTTTTCATTGAATTCTTCTTTTAATACAGAAGAAAAACAGAAAAGCTTACATCATTCCCTATACCTCTGCAATAGTAAAGCACTTTTAAGTTTAGCGTTGTTTTTTTTTTTTTTTTTTTTTTTTTTTTTTTACTACAGTGTCAAGATATGTTAGCTCAGTATTTAAATCTAAGAGCAGACATGGTGGGCCACATTTGCTCAGATTTACTCTAACCTATATTCAATAAAAATGGAAATCCCCTATATATGTTAGCAATTACAACATTTACAGTAAATTAGTAGGAATTTTTCTATGTATAATATAAATGACCTTCCATTAGAAAAGACCTTGACTGGTTTTCAAGTTGTATAATTGCACTTTCCATAGCAATAGCATTTTATGCTTTCTTTTAAAGTGCCTTAGCACACACAACATCCTCGGGATAAACTTATACATAGATTAGGTGGTTATTTTCCCATTTTTCTGTGGCTAAATGGAAATCTTGACTTCCACTTGCTCAAGATTATCTAGAGACAATAGCAATGCGTTCACTATTCTGATTACTGACTATCCATGTACTCTCTCTCTCTCTCTTTGAATCTTTTTCCTTTTTACCACATTATATCTGAATAATTCTTGAGATCTTTAAATATCGGCCTAAAGAGAAATTTGATTTCTTCTCTCCATTCTCTGGATTCTCCCTTTTATCCTTAAAAACTGTCATCAGAAGAGATTCTTCCAAATTTCAAGGTCTGTGTTCCTTGACTCAAATGTAAAAAAAAAATAAAAATAAAAAGATAATTCTACTAGATCTGACTATGTTATAGCTAGGCTCAAAGTACAGATCTTTAGTTAACACAAAACAAATAAGCACTTTTGATTTCACCAAGTATAAAATAATTACCAGATTTCCCTGGTGGTCTAGTTGTTTAGAGTCCACCTTGCAATGCAGGGTACACAGTTCTATCCCTGGTCCTGAAGATCCCTCTTGCCACAGAGCAGTTAAGCCCATGGACCACAAGTACTGAGCCTGCACTTCACAACTACTAAAGTCCTGGTGCCCTAGAGTCCATGTTTCACAACAAGAGAAGCCATCGCAATGAGAAATCCATGTGCCACAGCTAGAGAAACCCTGCACACAGTGTTCAAGACCCAGCACAGCAATAAATAAATAACTTAAAATTTTTTTTAATTGAAGGATAATTGCTTTACAGAATTTTGTGGTTTTCTGTCATACATCAATGAGAAACAGCCACAGGTATACCCATGTCCCCCTCCCATCTCCTTCCTCACCCCACCCTTCAGCCTGTCACAGAGCCCCTGTTTGAGTTCCCTGAGTCATACAACAAATTTCCATTGGTTATCTATTTTGCAAAAAGAGTAACATATGATCAATAATTAGAAGGAAGAGAACCTAAGCAACTTAATTCTGAAGCTTTAAAATCTAGAGATAGCAGAGAGACAAATACTGCATGGGATCCCTTACATGTGGAATCTAAAAGTAAGTGAAACTCATAACTGAGAGTGGAAAAGTGCTGTGCGACCCCACCAGGCTCCCCCGTCCCTGGGATTCTCCAGGCAAGAACACTGGAGTGGGTTGCCATTTCCTTCTCCAATGCATGAAAGGGAAAAGTGAAAGTGAAGTCGCTCAGTCGTGTCTGACTCTTTGCGACTCCATGGACCGCAGCCTACCAGGATCCTCCGTCCATGGGATTTTCCAGGCAAGAGTACTGGAGTGAGGTGCCATCACCTTCTCAGCTATTTTACACATGGTATTGTAAATGTTTATGTTACTCTCTCCATACATCTCCCCTTATCCCTCCTCTTCTCCCACCTTGTCCATAGGTCTGTTCTCTATGTCTGTTTCTCCATTGCTGCCCTGAAAATAAATTCATCGGTGCCATCTCTCATATTCCATGTATATGTGTCAGTATAAGATATTTATATTTCCCTTTCTGACTTACTTCACTCTGTATAATGTATTCTAGTTTCATCCACCTCATCAGAACAGATTCAAATGTGTTCCTTTTTATGGCTGACCAGTATTCCATTGTATATATGTAGCACAGCTTCTTTATATGTTCATCTGTTGATGGACATCTAGGTTGTTTCCATGTTCTAGCTATTGTAAGTGGTGGTGCAGTGAACATTGGGGTACATGTGTCTTTTTCAGTTTTTGCTTCCTAAGGGTTTATGCCTAGGAGTGGAATTCCTGGGTTATATGGTGGTTTTATTCTTAGCTTTTTAAGGAGTCTCCATACTGTCTTCCGTAGTGGCTGTATCAGTTTACATTCCCACGAGCAGTGTAAGAGTGTTCCCATTTCTCCATACCCTCTCCAGCATTTATTGTTTGTAGACTTTAGATAAATAAATATTTTTAAAATAAAATAATTACCTAATTTCTAACAGAAATCAGAACTTATCATTTTTACTGTTTTTAAATAAACAAGGGAGTATCTCAACCACAACCATCTTTTTCTTGACTCACTACTCCCAAACTTCCTTATATCATTTTTCTTCTACAGTCTATTCTTCAGAGAGAGATGATCTTTTAAACCTTTATGATCTTTTAAAATTTTAATTCAATTTGTGTC
This sequence comes from Cephalophus harveyi, assembly GCA_006410635.1. Taxonomy (NCBI): domain Eukaryota; kingdom Metazoa; phylum Chordata; class Mammalia; order Artiodactyla; family Bovidae; genus Cephalophus; species Cephalophus harveyi. Next base: position 431,855 of record SJYT01042886.1, on the reverse strand, counting down.
ATTTCTCAACTTAAAACCAACTGGTGGTTTTCCATTACTTTTAAAAGAGTGTCCAACTTTTTATCAAGACCCTTGAGATCCTAAATGATCATGTCCCTACATTGATTAGCCACTGCCATAATAATGCTTTAAAAACAACCACAAAACTCAAGGATTTGAATCATTTATTCTCATAGATCTTCAGTTGGCTGAGTTGACCTCACAGTCATTCCTGAAGCAGAATATCTTCAGGCTGCAATAGTGTAGAAGGTTCTGTATGCCTTTCTCATCCACCTCTTGGATCCAACAAACTAGCTGTGGTAGAAATAGAAATATGGCAGGCCTCTCAAATCCTCTGGTCAGAACTAGCATCCTGTCAACTCTGCCCACTTGCCTTTAGCCACAGAACATCATGGTCATGACCTCAAGGTCAAAGAGCAAGAGATACATTTGAACCTTGATGGGACAGTAAAAGCTAAATAATTGAGACCAGTCATTTGATACGCCACATACTTTAACTTCATCATCTAATACTTATCCTACTTTAACTCTTTCTTTCCAGACTGGGATTTTTGATGCTCCCCAAGTGAACAGGCTCATCCCAACCTCAGGGCACTGCCCTTACAGTTCTCTCTCTGCAGAATAGGTTTCTCCCAGACACCCCATGAGAGAATGGAATCATTCTGTCATTGTGTCTAGGTACCTCTTAAATGCCATCTCCTTTGGAAGTCTTTCCTTGATTACCATATCTAAAATAGCTACAACACATGCACATGTCCCATTATTTTCCATTCTGTTATCTTGCTTTACTTGTTTTAAAAGGAGTTATCCAAAGCATTATGTTTAAAAAAAGTTGTGTGTATTTGTCTGTCTCCATCATTCTATTGCCAGTTCTTTAAGGGATCCCTTTGTCTATCTTGTTCATCATTATTTTTCTAGTACCTAGGATTGTGTCTGGTACATAGGGAATTGTCTACAAGAATTATTTGAATGGGAAAATTAAAATTATTCTTATTAGAGTTGAAAGTAAACCATTCAAAAGTGAGCCTATTCGTCACTAGATCTAATCTTCAAGACTAGGAATCAGAAGCTCCTTCATAGATTCTTTTTTCCAGGAAGGTGCAAATACACTCCAGACCCTATGAAGAATGCCATTTCCCATGGATGCCATGTTACATATTTGACCGTAGAATGAGAAAATGTGCATTTTTAATTAAGGACCCATAAATGCATATGCCACAGAGCAACGTCAGGCTATTCTGCAAAATGGATGCAGCAAGCAGAAAAGTTCTCTCAGCTCTGCCAAGAAAGACAGCCCTTCACCTAGCTGCTAATTCTCTAGGCAGGCTAGCACTATCTTAGATTTCTTCTTAGGTGACAGAATCAAGAGAAAGAAACAAGATGTGAATTTACCTGGATCCAGTGAATGCCTCAAACAGCACATTTCAGGGAAGGATGCCAGCTTGAGTGAGGCATTTTTGGACTCTAAGGAACTATGTGGGCCTTCAGTGTCTCCAGCTCACACTAATAGGCCTCGCAAGACTGTGTTTGGCTTCAAGGAGGCCACTAATGAAGTTCAGATTGAACCTGTGCGGTTTTAGCTTTAAAATGTTTCCTTAAAATTTTATAGGGAGCTTAGTCTTTATGAAATTTTCAGAAAGGGTAGCCAGCCTTTTGTTTGAAAACACAGTGAGATGCCTGCATTAATCATAATGGTAATGGCCATAGTAATAACGAGAGCAACTGGGAGGCAAAATGATGTGAAACTACAGGCTCCACCAGGTTAATCTGGATATTTGTTTATAAAGTCAAAGGTTGCTGAAACAAAAGGATAATCAACTCTCTTGGAATGTGCTGCATATTCTCTGTGGGATTTTTTTTTTTTCTTGTGGATGAAAAGGAGGGGAAGGCAGAATGATGCTGAAACTTTCCATCACTGCTCCTTTCTTCTTCTGATTCAGCATGGTTCTCACTAAAGTCCACGTTCCAACAAAAAATGCTCATGCCAGTATATTCTTCAAGGGAAAAGAATGTCCCATCTGTCTTCATGATTACACTTGCATGTGGGTAAGATCCAGCAGAACTGAACATGCCAAAGCATTGGCGGAAGGAAATTGCCCTTTCCTTACTCCCCTACCTCCCATATTTTTTCTTCTGAAAAAAATTCACCCAGTGGAGGGATAGATATGCCATAGGGTCATGGGCATATAAAATTGAAGACTTTCTGTTGTTTGTTTTTTTAAGCAAAACTTGAATATTTAGGGCTGTGTAGATATAGCAGGATGTCCTTGTTTGGATGCGAGGCTAAGTTGGGGTTAGGACGAAAAGAAAAGTAAAGCCCAGGAAAATTCTTGAGCTTTAAACCACTCTCACAAAGTAATGTTGAGCTGAGTTACATGTAAGTGAGTCAGAATTTAGAAATCAAGAGGCTAACTTTTCTAATATGTTGCGTTTCAAGTTCTACAAACTCGAAAATATTTTTTTAAGTTATTTTGGAAAAAGTACTTTGGAGATGTATTTGCTAAATCCAATACCTGACCATAGTGTCCTTATTGCCGAGGGTTACAGGAAGAGGAAAAACTAAGCTCTGTTTTTCAGATTGTGGGTGGCTTACAATGAAAGAAAACACACACACACACACACACACAAACACTAGCATCAGTGAGAAATAATCCTAATAATCCAAGGAGTTAAATTAGCTGTCTGGATCACAAGAAAACAAAGCAACATAAATTTGTCCCTTTATATCCACAAAATGAGCCATTTGAAATAAATGGCTCACTTGGGCTTGAATTCCTGGCATTCAGGACCTTCATGGAAAGAATGAATAAAATACTGAATGAATTAATGAACAAATGAATGAATCAGTGAATGAAGACAACAAGAGACATCATTCAAATACTGTTGTATAAAGCATGCATTTTGCTTTATAATTATGCATTATATGGTCAGCTGGTAACATCTCAGGATATGTGTGGGATTTTCTTACACAACAGAAACACAATTCATGAGTTATCACAAAAGATTAGGTTTACACCACGTGCAGTAATAAAAGCCTCTGGCTATACATTAGAGAGGTTGGGTTCTATATCTTTGCCCTTGATTCCAAGATCTCTTCCCTTGTTACTCAAGATCAAATTAAATCGTCAGACCTTTGTTTCTTATATCTATAGAATAGAGTTAGAGAACATTAACTGCCATGCCATGTATACATTCTTATTTATTTTATTATCATCATTACTGTCACATATCCACTTCTGCTGCTTTTCAATACTTGACCTTTGCACTAGCCAGTCAGCCTCCTTAATAGTCTATAGAACTGCCACATATCTAAGTAAAGACCCAGAAAGATCAATGACACATACTTGCAGCAAATTTTCATTTTTCCACAAGTTCAAATATTTCTGCATTCAGAGCTTACTCCAAGTGCCCTGAACCCCTACAGTGTCATAAAACTGGGGTGTGTAATTCAGTGCTATTTAATTTACTCAATTATTCACTGTCATTTGAATCAGCCTTTTATCTGCCTATTAAATTGTATATTTAATTTCTCCTCCTGGAGAAGTTTCAAGCCAGAGTCTTTGCCTCTTACAGGTGTCTTATACCTCTCACAGCAACAAGCACAAAGCAGGTATTTGATGAATGTAGACACATGCAATTAAACCAAGAATGACCAAAAGATACAAAAGGAGCTACCAAAGCATGACATATTTCACATAACTCTCAAAAATGGGAAGCAAGCAGAATAATGGCAACTGATGCAGCATGTTAGAGAAAACCTTACCTTAGAATGCTTGTAGAAAGCACAGAATAAAAGAAGCGACATGTCCTGGAGAACCTCAGACAGAAAGCTAATGTTGGTAGTGGTGATGAAATGATGAGCTGACATATGGTCTGCACATGGTCATTCCAATTCCGGGTCTACTCTGCCATACCCCACTTTAGGCAGAACAGACAGAAAGGCAGTAGTCAGAAATCTTATTCTTAGGAGAGTAAAGGCTTTTTCTCTGGGGAAAATGAAGAAACCCAGAGAACAGATGTTTGATGTTTTGACATTTTGTGAAACCCTGGCTTTCTGTCTGATCACCAGCAGGCAGAATTTCCAAGTGAAACTTAAATCGGATGCAGAGGTTGAAGTCAACTGTGTAATCGGTGGTTGAAAATCATCACTTAAAAAAAGAAAGAAAACCACAATGTAAAAGACAAAGAAAATAAATGAGGACAACTATCTCAGAAGAAAAAGAGAAAACTAGGAGATAGGAGAATAATTGTAACAATAATTTTCTCCTGTTTGTAAATCAAACTAACTTTCATTAACGATGCCATTTCAAAAATAGGCAATTAAAGAAAATAAAGAGCTCTTGGGAATTAAATATTTGACTACTTAAATTTAAAATCAGCATAAAGTTTAGAAAGTAAAGGACATTTCTTAGAAAAACAGAAAAAAAGCAAATAATTGAAAAAAATTTTAATGCAAGAGACATAAAAGACAAATCTAGACAGTCTAATATTTGACTGAAAGAGTTTCAGAAAAGAAAAAGGAGGGGAAAAAAGCCAAATTAAGCCAAAACAAAATAAAAACTTGCTGGAGCTAAAGAACCATAAAGTCCCACATTGAAGGAGCAAACTAAATACGAAGAAAAGTGATTTTTAAAGGTATTGACAGAAAAGCATATCATTATGAAATTTTGGAATTCTAGAAGTCTTTTTCAAAATCCAAAAAAATTCTACAGAGTAGGAGGACCTACAAAAATGAAAACCTGAATTGCTTCAGACTTGTCGTCTACAACACTGGAAGCAAGATGGCATTAGACAGCTTCTTCAAATTCTGTGGAAAAATTGTAGCTTTCTCTTTCAATCTGGAGCTTTATCGCTCTTTACTGTGTTTCTTTTTTTAACAATTTTTTTTGACATGGACCGTTTTAAAATCTTTATTGAATTTATTATAATATGCCTTTTATTTTTCATGTTTTGTTTTTTTGGCTGCAAGTCATGGGGTAATCAGGTTCAAAACCAGGAATTGTATCCACACCACCTGAATTGGATGACAAAGTCTTAATCACTGAACCACCAGGGAAGTCCCTTTAATTTTTTTTTTTAATTTTATTTTTACTTTATTTTACTTTACAATACCGTATTGGTTTTGCTACGTATTGACATGAATCCACCATGGGGTATACGAGCTCCCATTCCTGAATCCCCCTCCCACCTCCCACCCCATATCATCCATCTCTCTGGATCATCCCCATGTACCAGCCCCAAGCATCCTGTATCCTGTATCGAACATAGGCTGGTGCTTCATTCTTACATGATAGTATACATGTTTCAATGCTATTCTCCCAAATCATCCCACCCTCTCCCTCTCCCACAGAGTCCAAAATGTTCTAACTGTTGCTTCCTGACCTGCATACAGATTTCTCAAGAGGCAGGTTAGGTGGTCTGGTATTCCCATCTCTTTCAGAATTTTCCACAGTTTATTGTGATCCACACAGTCAAAGGCTTTGGCATAGTCAATAAAGCAGAAGTAGATGTTTTTCTGGAACTCTCTTGCTTTTTCCATGACCCAGCGGATGTTGGCAATTTGATCTCTGGTTCCTCTGCCTTTTCTAAAGCCAGCTTGAACATCAATGGGTTAAATAAAGACATTTTCAGACATGCATTGATACGTATACTTACCTTCTGTGCACTCTTTCTAGAAACACTTAAGGTTATGGTAATTCTTACCATACCAAGGACTACGCCAAGAAGGAAGTCTTATGACCTCGGACATAGTGGATTCTATTCAGGGTCATACACAAAGGAACTCCTAGGACTGTGGTCATGACCACTGGCTTAGAGTGCAAAAAAGATTATTGAGCTCCTTTTTTTTTTTAATGTATAGAAAAATGGCTCTGATGATACAGTTTGGAAAAATAAGCTTTTCTATAAGAAATTCCTTTAAAAAGAAGAAAAACAATTCTCAACTACAGCAAACAAAATTTTAACAGAAATAAAATGCAATCCAAGGTCAATTCTTGACACTACAAAATCACTTATTTCTTATTAATGCAAATATTGTTAGTTGCATTTATGTAAAATTAAGATCTATGATGATTTTGTAAGGATGAGTGTAAAGCTGAAAGGTGATGTGAGAAAGGAAATCTCTATATCCTAAGAGGAAGCAGAGAATACAATAACCAGGGAAAATAGCCATTTCCTTCTCCAAGGGATTTCCCCCACCAAGGAATCAAGCATGGTTCTCCTGCATTGCAGGTGGATTCTTTACCATCTGAGCCTCCAGGGAAGCCCCCAGAATACAATCAGTATGGATGCATCATTTAGCAATATGGAGGAATTTGTAAAAAATAATTTAAAATAGTTGCCTCTACAGAAACTGCACTGGGGGTGGGAAAAAGTAAGAAACAGTGTGAGTGTTTACCTCTCATTTTAAGTCTTTTGTGGTTCTATTTCACTTGTTAATATGTGTGTATATCTTTAATAAATATTTTAAATATATTTAAATAAATCTCTTATTTATATTTTTTGTTGAAACATGCTATGGTCCAAATGCATCCCTCCAGAGTTCCTATGTTGAAATACTAAAAAAGAAAGCCTAATCGCCAAAGATAATGGTTTGAGGAGGTGGAAACTTTCGAGAAATGCTTATATCATAAGAGTCATGTTACGGTAATGGGATTAATTCTTTATGAAAGAGGCTCCAGAGAGCTCCCAAGCCCCTTCCACCAAGTGAGAACACAGCAAGAACACACCAGCTATGAAGCAAGAAAAGCACCCTCACCAGGACATGACCATGATCTTGCACCCCGATCTTGGATTTCTCAGCCCCAATAACTAAGAGAAATAAATGTTACTGTTTATAAGCTACCCAGTCTGTGTTATTTGGTTATAGCAACCCAAACAAAGACAAAATATTAGCAAATTGCTATAGAAGAAGGAAAAGGTACAAAGAGTTTATAATGTTGACTTTGAAGAAATAATCATTTTTAGCCTCAGTCTTCTGCCTATTTTGGCATTCAGTACAGCATGGATGAAAGAAAACTAACAATTGAAAATTTTGAATTTCACAGTCAAATTGCCAGGTTGTATTTATGAGTGCTACTAGCGAAGTTTCTCCTTTGCATGAATCAGGAAATTACTTCAATATGAGAGGTTCCAGACTTGATCTCCTGAAGTACAGAAACTGTATCTTCTTAATCTGTTCATTGTTGAACACAGTGAATTCTATGAGCTCAATAAATATTTACTGGAGTGAACTGAATGTGAAGAAATGTCCTCACAATACTTTATTCTAGACTATAAAGGAGGCAGTAGCAAGAACAGTAGAAAAACCTCTACCTAATTTTTAATACTTGCCAATTTCTCCTCATTTAGGGTTGTTTCTTTGAGCCCTGAGCATTCTTAACTTGCCAATTAACTATCCATCATAAATTTTGAATGTCTGTCCTTTTGAAGCAAACAGAAACATACTATCATTTTTTTTCAGTTCAGTTCAGTTCAGTCGCTCAGTCGTGTCCGACTCTTTGCGACCCCATGAATCGCAGCATTCCAGGCCTCCCTGTTCATCACCATCTCTCGGAGTTCACTCAGACTCACATCATTTTTTTTAGCTTTGTAAATTTATTTTTCTCTATGGCAACAAATTTCTAATTTTTATCAAAAAAAAAAAAACAAAAAAAAAAACCCTGTGTGTTTTCTATTAAGTATGTATATCCACAATGCAAACTTTAATGAGGCAAATCACCAAAATGTGCATATATATTTAAAGAGTATATTTAAATACCTCTAATATATACACTATCATAAGTAAAATAGCCAGTGGGAATTTGCTGTATTACTCAGGGAACTCAAACCAGGGCTCTGTGACAACCTAGAGGAGTGGACAGGGTGGGAGGTGGGAGGGAGGGGACATATGTATACCTGTGGCTGATTCATGTTGATATATGGCAGAAACCAACACAATATTATAAAACAATTTTCCTTCAATTAAAAATAAATAAATTTAAAAAATAAAATAAATATCTCTAAATAAAAAAATACTTTTAAAGCATTTTAGAGGTATTTATTTATTTTACATGTAGATATTTATCTATTTTACATGTGGTTTAAATTCATTATTAAATATTTATAAAACTGATCTGTATTTTAAAAGTTTCACATAATCTTATTATCAAATAGACAATATTCCTAACTATTTTTTGTTGCCAGCTATTTCTATGTAATAAATATGTGAAATATATATCTGAATAAAATAGTTTAAAATACGCTTTTCACAAAAATGGTATTATCTTCTTTTGTAACCTTTTTTTCATGTGCAGAGGTATCATTAACACAATTCATTTTCATGCCAGTAAGCATGGATCTTCATCATCATTCCCAGCAATGGATAGATTCTATCATGTGGATACATTATTATTTAGCCAATATCTTAACATGGGAAACATATATTGTCTCTAATTTATAACTAATGAAAACACATTAGAGTAAGCCTCTTTGTGCATACATCTGTGAGTGCATGTATTTTTATTTCTTTAGAGTATGTTGCCTAGAACTGAAATGTTGCATCAAACTATCTGCACATTTTGAAGGCTTGCCCTTGGGAAAATTGGTCCTAGCTTACATCTCACCAGTAATTACAAAAATGCCCTTTTATTCATACAGTTTACAATACTGGATACTGTTATTCTTTTTAATCACTGCCGCTCCATTGGGTAAAAATATGCAGCTTGAATTTCTTTGAACTTTATTTTTAGTATTTATAAGGTTTCTTTTGTGAATTGTCTGCTCACGTTTATTGTTTTATTATTATTAGGCTGTGAAAAGTTTTTTTTTAAGTTACAGAATTTTCATTAGGAATAACACTTCAATTTCTTAAAATTCTGGGTTTAATTGAGGCTTTGGCAAGTTATTAACATTCACATGTCAAGGACTCACTAACATCTTGCATTCGCCAGACTTGCCAATGACAAGTTGTTTCTTAGTCTTGTGGTAAGCATACAAAACTATGCTGAAATGTTATTTGTTTACTATAGAAACAGACACAGGAAGATAGATCTATTAAAGATTATGATGGTTAAGATCATGACTTAAATTTCTGTTTATGACAATGCTTTTTTGAATGCTTATAATTTAAAATAGTTCATCTCAAGCGCCTTAAAAATTCTTTCTCCCCATATTTTTCTTCAAGTACTTAACTGCATTTTCCCCAAGAAATCTCCAATTTTTTCACTTATTTTAAAGTACTCTCAAATAATAAGGATTAAACTTTAGTAGCAAATGTTGAAACACATAAAGGTTTGTAATGGTTATTCTCCGTAGAAGTAAGCTTTTTCTCTCCCCCATCTTCCTCTCCTTCTTGTCTTTGTTATTAATTTCCAGAAAATATTTTGGTTCACTATGACCACAAGAAAAGCACACTGAATTTAAAACATGAGACAGCATTGTAGTGGGTTGAATGGTGGCCCCTCTAAAAGATGTTTGTATTTTAAATCAAATCTCTGAAACTTTTAAACGTCACCTCACTCAGAAAATGAGTTATTACAGATGCAATTAAGTTAAGGATTTTGAAATGAGATCATCTTGGATTATCTGGGCCCTAATCCAACGAGAAGAGTCTCTATAAAAGACGCATGAGGAAATAAACACAGCAGGAAGGGCAGCAGGCAGTGTGGCCGTGGAGACAGAGATTGGGGTAATGCGGCCAAGAAGCATCAGAGAGGGACTACAGCCTGCAGAAGCTGAAAATGGCAGAGAATGGAATTGCCACTAGGGTCCCTGAGGGGACTGTGGCCCTTGAGTTCAGACTTTGGGCCTTCAAAGCAGTGAGCAAATAAACTTCTGTTGTCTTAAATAACCAGTTTGTGGTCGTTCATTATGGCCATCACTGAAAACTAACACAAGCCCCCTAATACTGAAAAATCTCACCAATTAAAAAGGAATCTTCCTAAGTTCTGAAAAGGTAAAGAAATTACTCATTTGTCAAATTCTAGATAGTATGTATGACAAACTTCCTCTAGGCAATGTGTAGTATCCAACGTAGTGTTAAGAGTAAGGTTATCTCTTTTAATCTTTAGGTTTTGCATCCATGAATTCCACCAAATGTTGATTTTTAAAAAAATTCCAAAAAGGACCTAAAAAGCAAACCTTGAATTTGCCACATGCTGGCAACTATTTACACAGCAGTTACACTGGACTTAGAACTATAATAACTTGGCACATAGAAGTTCTCTACATCTCGAGTGTGTTTCTCTTTCATTATATTCACTAGTTTGCTCTATAGATCTCGCATACAAGTGATATCATACAGTATTTGTCTTTGTCTAACTTTATAATATTCTTAACCGTGTGAACAATTCCATATATCTTCTATAACAAAGCACCACAAACTGGAAGGATTAAATAACAGAAATGTATTGTCTCACGGTTTGGGAGGTTCAAAGTCTGACATCAAAGGTGTCAGCAGTGTTGGCTCCATCTGGCATTTTTGAGGGAAAGATCTTTCCAGGCCTCTCTCCTTGGCTTGTAGCTGGCTGCCTTCTTCCTGTCTCTTCATGTGATCTTCCCTCTAAGTGTTTCTATCACTGTCTCCATATTCCACTCCCATCTTTTGCAGAAACATCAATCATATCAGATTAGGGCCCACACTAAAGACCTCATTTTAACTTAATCACCTATGTAAAGACTCTATCCCCAAATAAATTCACATTCTGAGACACTTGAGGGTTAGGACTCCACCATACCATTTTTTGTTGGACAAAGTCCTACTCAAGTATATATTTCCCTCTTTGGCTTCCACTGCCTTATATCCTAACCAAAGCATAAAGCAATAACTTAATATTTTGAGATGAGAAAGCTCAAATTAAAAGAAGTAATATATGTTTTCTGGAAGGAAGGTGAGGCAATTGTATGAAGGAGTAGGTGAAACAAGTCGGTGAAAATGGAATTAAATAATTTTGTTATTAATCTTTTTCATTTATACCTGTTTTTCCTTTAAAAAGCAGAATAGCAAAGAGAGAAGGCTCCTGTCATCCTTTTTACCTTCAGTATTTATTAAAAAAAAAGTTCATTTTTTAACATAATCCACAAGAAGCAAACAATTTTAGAAACATTAAGAAAAATTTATTTTCCCTTTACTATATCATATAAGCATTGTAAAACAAAGCAGATATTTCATCTCTTTATTTCCACTTAGTATACAAAAAGCTATATTTCGGACTGAACAAAATAGTCATTTCCAATTTGTATGGTAATTTATGAGTCATATAAAGAACCATTTCTGGGAGAGATGATAAACTGCTCTTCTGTGCAACTCAGGTAGAAAAGTACTTTTGCTCATTCCAATAGAAGTGGGAAAAATACTGTTACAATTATTCAAAGATATTGTAATTATATAAGGAGAAATTAGACATTCTAATAAATGCTTAACCACATATTTTTCTCCTTTAACTTCTCTCAACACTTTGACTTCCATATATACCTTAGATTTATGATGTAATTGTTGAGACAAATAAGGAAATATTCTTATCTGCACATAGCATTTTCCTCAACTAACAAATGCCTCTACAACAATTCCAGCTGAAACAACCAAAATTCCACAACTTATGATAGAATATCAATGTTACTCTTTTAAATATTTATTGTTAAATTATGTTTGAGCACTTACTATGTGTAAAACTCCATGTAATTAACGGGTGCAAGCATATTGCTGGTGGGAATGTGAAATGGTACATCCACTTTGGAAGACAAGTTTGGTGGTTTCTCATCAAAGCTAAACATACTCTTATCATATGATTCTATAATTTCCCTCTGATAAAAAAACCAAAGGAGATGAAAACTTATCTCTACACAAAAACTTGCACATGAATGTCAATAGTAGCTTTATCTATAATTTCCAAAACTTGAAGCTACCAAGATATTCTTCATTAGGTGTATGGATAAATATCTGAGGCTCATCCAGGCAACAGAATATTATTCAGTGCTAAAAATAACTGAGTTGTCAAGCCAGGAAAAGACAAGGAGAAACCTTGCTGCTGCTGCTAAGTCGCTTCAGTCGTGTCCGACTCTGTGCGACCTCACAGATGGCAGCCCACTGGGCTCCGCCATCCCTGGGATTTTCCAGGCAAGAACACTGGAGTGGGTTGCCATTTCCTTCTCCAATGCATGAAAGTGAAAAGTCAAAGTGAAGTCGCTCAGTCGTGTCTGACTCAGTGACCCCATGGACTGCAGCCTACCAGGCTCCTCCGTCCATGGGATTTTCCAGGCAAGAGTACTGGAGTAGGGTGCCATTGCCTTCTCCAAGGAGAAATCTTAAATGCATATTATTAAATGAAAAAAGGCAATCTAAGAAGGTTACTATACTGTAGGATTCCAATTACATAGCATTCTGGAAAAAGCAAAACTATGGACAAGATAAAGATCAGTGATTCCAGGGGTGAGAAGAAGATAGTTGGAGGGAGAGATGAATAAGCAGAACACAGGGGATTTTTAGAGCAGTGAAAATACTGTAAATGATATTATAATGATGAAAATATGTCATAATTTTTCCAAGCACAGTGAATGTACAGTACCAAGAGTGAGCCCTTATGGACTTTGGGTGATTGTGATATGTTGACATAAGTTCATCCTTGTTTTTTTTTTTTTAAAAAAAAGGTACCAATAGATACATGTATATGTATAACTGAAAATAAGTTTTAAACAAGAAAAAAAATAGAAAAGTTCCATTTGGTGAGTGATGTTAATAATGGGGAAAGCTAAGTTGTGTAGCCGCAGAGGGTAGGGGTATGTGGGAAATCTTAGCAGTCTCCTTTATTGTAAACCTACAACTGCTCTGAAAATGAAGTCTTACAAAAAAGAAAAAAAAATACACACACACACGAAAAAAATTAGTTGAAAGGTTTTGGAAGTTTTACCATGGAGAAGAAAAAGTATTAACCTATCTTTGTAAAATTAACAGCTTTATGTAGATTAGGCAGCTCGTTTTTTCTTTATAGACTCTGAAGAGAGAAATGACAAGTCAGTAGACTTGTTTCTGTAATGTAGTGTTATCATGCTCACCTCACAAGTAAGTAGACTTCAACTTGATATAAAAAGGTGTTTTTTAAGTTTTAAATCTATCAGCTGCATGAGAGCAGTATCTATGTATGTCTTGTTCATCTTTGTATGATCAGTGCCTACAAGATGCCTGGTATGTGAAAAGTGCTCAGTGATTGAGGAGTCAGTAAGTTCCTTGTCTCTAGGATCAAAAGTATAGCTTATACGACCCCTAGCAGAGGTTGTACATTGGGCTGATATGGGATAGAGCAACTGTTTTCATGTTTTTATTTTTTGCTTTCTTTTTAGTAGCTGAATCCTTTTTTTTTGTGAAAATTATTATGTAAAAATGCAACATATAAAACAGACAAAATCAGAGAAACTTTGCTGAATTGGCTGGCAGGAACCTAGATCTGCAACTGCTAAACCATCCACTTTGTCCCTGTACCATCTCCACGAAACAAAACTTGTTAGGTGTTTTAAAATTCTGAGATTCTATGAACTCCCAATATCAGTTCCAGAGGAATATAACCTTCCTTCATACATAAACTGAAATGATATTAACTTATTATTGATTTTGCTTTCATATCTAAAATTTCATGATTAAATAAAATATTTAAAATACAATAAATGTGAGATATCAGATAAGAAGCAGAAAAGCAGAAAGGAGACAATGTTTAATGAATGCTTACAAAATGTCAGACTTCATACTAGGTTCATTATGTTTAATAGATTTAAGTTCAGGAAAAATTACTTCTGCATAGGCTGACAGAGAAGACTTCACAGAAGAGGAAGAATTTGAATTAAACGTAGAAAGGCTTAACCTAGATAGGAAAAAAGAAAGAATGGTCCAGGAAAGAAGCTTAATTTTCTTTGATTTTTAGACATAGGTATATGTCTATGTCATAGACATAGAAAACAGAACTATAATAAAGTTACTTTGTGAAGAAATTCCAAAAGCTCCATGCCATTACATTATAAATATTTAGAATCATGCTATGAGTATCAAGAAAAAAAATTAAACCCAAATCCCTGATCACTAGCAATGGAGCAAATTGTTACCATGCATTCTTGATATGGTTCCTGAAGAACAACACATCTCTTAAACCATAACTTGAATCTAATCATGAGGAAATAGTTACAAACCCAAACTGAAAGATATTCAGCAACATAACTGACCTGTGCATTTCACAAGTGTCACAGACTGAAGTACTGTTCCAGATAGGAAGAGACTAAAAAGACATGACACCCAAATGAAACACAAGATCTTGGGTTTTGTTTTGCTAAAATGATCCTCTTAGACCAACTGGCAAAATCTGAATAAAGGCTGTATATTAAACAATTATGATAGTAAGTAAGTGTAGTCGCTCAATCGTGTCAGACTCTTTGCGACCCCATGGACTGTAGGCCACCAGGCTCCTCTGTCCATGGGATTCTCCAGGTAAGAATACTGGAGTGGGTTGCCATTTCCTTCTCCAGGGGATCTTCCCAACCCAGGGATCGAACCTGGGTCTTCCGCATCACAGGCAGATGCTTTACCCTCTGAGCCACCAGGGAAGCCCTGATATATCAATATTATTTGTCATTTGTCTAATTTTGATAATTGCACTTGAGTTATGTAAGCAAATGTTTTTAGAATAGACACACTGAAGAATTTACGGATGAGGAAGCATGTCTCCATCTTACCCTCAAATGGTTTAGAAGAATTTTTACACACACACAGAAAAAGACGTATAAGGTAAATGTGGTAAAATGTTATTATGTGGGAAAACTTGGCGAAGTATATATCTTTCTACTATTCTTGCAGTTTTTCTGTAGGGTCTATAATTATATCAAAATTAAAATGTTAAAAGAAGAAAGCAAGGAGAAAATTTAAGTAATATTTCTAAGAAAGGAAAATTAACATGCTACAGGAATGGTATGATTCACATCAAGAAAGAAAGTTCTTTGCTCAGGAAAATTATTTATATGCCTCTTGGTGTCAAATTTGTATTTCTCATGGGAGACTTTGGAAGAAAACGGTATAGTAGAGAGACAGCTGGATTATTCTGCATAATGAAGCAAAAGAAACCTTACTAACTTCAGACAAACTAGGGGTGGGACTCAAGAATAAAGAGAAATCGGCAATAGGGAAGGAAAAACACAAGAAGTCTTAAATTGGGATAGCCATCAAGAAATTTCTAGAGAGGGAAGTAGCTGATGAAATTCTTGGACAGCAATGCTTAATACTAAATTTTAAGTTTATACCATGCTGCACTCTGATTTTCCTCACTATCCCCAAATATTTAATAAAAATCTGCTACATATTTATAACACTTTCATTTAAAACACTTTGATTGAAATAGAAATGAAGGTCATATACATGAGACATAGAGGTCTGAGAAGACAGCAACATTAGGAAAAGAAATGCAGAGAGGAGACTGAAAATTCAGTGGATTTGCAAAATTACAGAAAAAGGTAACCAGAGCTATATAAAACTTGCAAAATCCTTGAGCTGGTGGGAAGGGAAGAATTCTGAGTTTCTCTAAACATCCTTGTGACTACAGGAGATTGAATCACTCCTTTTAAGTATTAAAGGACAAATTGACCCAGGAAGGTTAGAGAACTTGGGAATGTAAGACAGCACATACTTTTGTTACACTGGCATAAATAAATATTAGCTAATATGATCAATTAAAAAGTTATTTTTTTTCTACTAAGGTATGATCCCATAATTAGACTTCAGGGAATCTATTAATATCTATGGTAACCTGCCTCTAAAATGGCTTCCAGTAAGTCTCATCTTCTGATGTTGATGTCTTCCCACATTAAACAGAGTGATTTGTGTAATAGATGAGATATTGAAGAAATTATGGAGCATGACTTCTGAGGTTAGGGCATAAGAAGCACTGTGGCTTCTGCCTTACTTCCTCTTAGGTCACTTGTCTTAACTAAGCCAGCTTTCACGTTGTGAAGACACTCAAGCGGCCCGTGAAAAGTCCCACTCATGAAGAACTAAGGCCTTTTGTCAACAGCTAAGATCAACTTGCCAGTGATGAGAGTGAGTCACCTTGGAAGCAAATCCACCAGCCCTAGTCAAGCCTTCAGATTACTGCAGCTCCAGCTGACAACTTAACTCTAATCATTTAGAGACCTTCAGACAAAACCAGCCAGCTAAGGTGCTCCCCAGAGAAGGCAATGGCACCCCACTCCAGTACTCTTGCCTGGAAAATCCCATGGACAGAGGAGCCTGGTAGGCTGCAGTCCACGGGGTCACGAAGAGCCGGACACGACTGAGCGACTTCACTTTCACTTTTCACTTTCATGCATTGGAGAAGGAAATGGCAACCCACTCCAGTGTTCTTGCCTGGAGAATCCCAGGGATGGAGGAGCCTAGTGGGCTGCCGTCTATAGGGTTGCACAGAGTCGGACACGACTGAAGCGACTTAGCAGCAGCAGCAGCAAGGTGCTCCCAAACTCCTAAAAGCTATGAGACAGTAAATATTTTAAACCTATTTTAACACATCAAATTTGGGGATAATATGTTATGCAGCAAAAGATAATTAATACATTCTCCTAAAGTAATCATCAGGAAGGTTATGACATTCATTGTGAGTAGGTTCAGTACAGTGTTATTCATAATAAACAAAAATGGAAATAGCCTAAGTGTCTAACCTAAATAGAAATGATTTTTAATTAATTTTTATATAGCAATATCATAATTAAAGTGAAAACTTACTAGATTTTTTTCTATTCAGACACTGTATCCTTTGTAGACATTAAAATTTAAAATTAATATTTTGAAAAAATAATATCTTGAATAATATTAAATAGTCATAATGTACTGTTAAGTGAAATAAGTAGCATATAAAACTATATATATTTAAGTATTATCACACATTTTATAAATATATTTTTACTCACCTACAAAATATAATTACACATATATTATAAAATGGAAGTCAAATACATACATATGTAAAAGAGAAACACTGACACCCAATACAACAAATGTTAACAGTAGTTATCTTTGGATGGGGTAGGAATTATTTTGGTAATTGCCTTCTTTAATCGTTCTGTGTGTGTGTGTGTGTGTGTGTGTGTGCTCTGTCATGTCCAACTCTTTGTGATCCCCTGGACTGTAGCCCTCCAGGCTCCTCTGTCCATGGGATTGCCCAGGCAAGAATACTGGAATGGCTTGCCATTTCCTTCTCCAGAAGACTTCCCAACCCAGAGATGGAACTTGCATCACCTGTGTCTTCTGCACTGGCAGGCAGATTCTTTACCACTGTGCCACCTGTTACACTAAATGTATGCATTACTTTTATCATCTTACTTTTTAAAAATAATAAGAGAAAATTTGCCACAGCACAAAGCATGGGAGCAAAGAGTGGTGTAAAATAGTGCCTGCTCATAGGACTTGATTACTGGGAAAGCCATCTATTTCAATATCCTCATTTACAGATGAAAGAATAGAGACACAGGAGAATTGGGTGATTACCTTGAAGTTCACCTAGTTGGTAATGGCAAAACTTGAAGGGACACTCAAGTCTCCCAGTTTCTGATCCAATACTTTCTTTACTATCCTATGTTACTGCCAAGAAATCAAAGACAATGGCACCACATGACCTCAGATAGGAAGAGGGCAAACTTGAGAAAAATGGTCAAAATAAAATTAATGACCAAACAACTCTGAGCAGACATCATGGCAAAAGGAAAACTATGTTCTAGGAAATTAGGCACCAATGTCCACTACTCAAATAAATAAATATTTAAGGACTTTTATAGAGCCACCACTTTTATAGTAAACCTTAGTTAGAAAGGATGTCAGTCTAGACCCAGTAGGGCTTTGACCTGAACTGACCCATAGCTAACCTATTTATAGGGAAAGTTAAATGTTAAATGCTATTTCATCACCTGATGAATGGGAACTTCACTTAATGCATTTGCCTGAGCCATTCTTACCACATCAGAGCAACTTGTATATACTTTCTCTCTCTACCTCCTTACTTATGCTGTCATACAGAACATTATGCTGGTAGCTAGCCACAGCACAGATATTTATAAGTTCTTTGGAAGGATCTAAATGGAGAATGAAAGAGCCTCTCATATGAAGGAAAAAATCAACAGCTAGTTCTTACTCGTTAGTAATTTGGGCTTTATTTGTGTTTGGGGGAAATAGAGAGTTTGAGAAAACTCATAGAAACTATAAAAACTTTCTGAAAACATTGAGAGAATTATTAAGTTTGTATGTGCTCTGTTGCTTCCAGCTCTAAAAAAATTATCCACAAATAAGCAGACAAAACCACTTACATTTCTTCTATATGATTGGTGTCTCTTGCATGGTAAAATGTTTAATCATCAGAAATAATAGAACTTCCACATGAAAACTTTTCAGATCCCTTATACATCATAATGAGGAATTAATATTAAAACTTACATGTAGCTACAGAATTTCCAAAGAATTCTCAATCTCTGGCCCATGATAAAGTGTGGGATGAATGGTTTTTTTGAGGAAATATGAAGCAACATGTAATTACTTGAGAAATCTCAAAAGAATCAGGTCATCGATAAGAACTATTGCTTGGCTATTTAATCCTAATATGACTTTTGTTCTGGTGTTGAATAAAAACATAACTAATCTACTTCTACTCCAGGAAGAGTATTTCTTCACCCAGGAGCCAGCTAATGAAAAGGCTGTTGTTTCAAATGAATAGGAATGCTTCCAGAGATTTTTGAGTAAAGGATAAGAGTGATCTTAAAGGAAAAGAGAAATATGGTTGTCAAATCAGCTGCTTGCTGAGTTTCTACTAGCTTACGAAAAGAGACTGAGAAAATTCTTATATGATTCGTCAAGGATTTCATGGGTGGCATAACACCACTAATCTCACCCTGTCTGCCCCCAAGTTAATACAAAAATGGGAGATGACCTCATAGATCACTGAGCACATGACCAATTAGCACACAGGTGGGCCCTCTTTCTAATAAATCTGTGTGTGTGTGTGTGTATTGTATATATAAATAGTCATAAATAAATTATTAAAGCTCACTTTAAAAGTTTATTTCATCCCTATTGATTTTTTCACTCTATGCAAATATATATATATGTTTAAATTTTTTAAAAAACCATATTTTCAAAACATGTCTATACCACCTGGCATTCTCTGCCCGGTTGTAGAATTAAGTGGCCATATTGTTGGGGCTTTCACGGTGGCTCAGTGGTAAAAAAAATCTACCTGTTAATGCAGTAGACACTGGTTCAAGCCCTGAGTCAGGAAGATTGTCTGGAGAAGGACATGGTAACCCACTCCAGTATTCTTGCCTGGGAAGTCCTAGAGACAGAGAAGCTTGGTGGGCTACAATCTATGGGGTCGCAAAAAAAGTTGGACACAACTTAGCAGCTAAACAACGACTTTTTGCTACAGTACCTTCCAAGGGGGTGGATAAGCCTTAGACTGGGGAATCGGAGGATCTCAGATACCTGAGGTTGCTTTTATATATATATATATACAGAAGTATCAGCTGTGCCTCCAGGACCCAGAGACGTGGCCCACCCTGCTCTACCCTGGACCCTCCAACAGAGCTGTCTTGGTTTGACAAGACTCTGATGTCCAACAGCAACCATACATGAGTCAGTTCCCAAAATCTTACTTGGCTCAACAGACAGAAAAGGCAGACAGAGCTCAGATCATTCCAACCCCATCTTGGCCCAACAAAGACTTGTTTGAGGTGTATACAATTGAGAAACCTCTTCTTGATGTCTTTTAAGGGAAGATTTTTGTCTGTATGAGGTGGTTGAGGTGTGGTCTTGCCTTAAGGTAGAAACGAAATCTTGCAAAATCATCAGTTTGAGGTTTACAACAGTGCCAAGTCAATCCTCTCTTTCAATGTTCTACATGTTTCAGTGCTTCCTTCTGAACTGTGGTAGATAAATTTACCACCCAGTTTCTAGATGCTGCTTGGAGATTCTCTTTTTCCTTTACTACTGTCCACTGTCCTAGATTCTGACCTTGAGCCCCCTGCATGCAAATATCTTTTATATAAATCTGCACTGAGTGAGTTTCCTGGTGGCCCAGTGGTCAGTCCTCAGGGCTTTCACTGCCAAGTGCCCAGATTCAGTCTCTAGCTGGGGAACTAAGATCCTGCAAGCCACACAGTGTAGCCAAAACAAAAATATAAACTTGCACCAACAGTCTCCTCCTCTGTCAATCACTTCTCTGGGGAATGCCACTGCTTCTCCATTACCTTCATGTGCTGAGTTTTAAGTTGCTTTCCATCGCTTTCAATATTTTCCATCAAATTACTATGAGGTGCCTATCTGAATTTCCTGACCTAATACTTACTTAGGAAAGGGTATCTTAAATTTTTTAATTTAAATTCAGGAGTGTGAGAGGCTGATAGTAAATGTTCATTCAAACTCCAAAGATCTTCCAAGAAGACCAAATAAGAAAATGTATAAGCAATTAGATTATAAAACAATAATAGAAAGAAAGCTTAGATATCATATATTATAATACATAAAAACAAAGCTGAGATATATTATAATAAATATAATATTATAAAATATTACTAATATGCTGAGATATTATGTATATTTGTCTGTACTGGCTGCATAAACCAGCTTCACATGTGGTCTGAATGTCATCATTTTTCTTTACGCTGTTCTCTCTAATTGGAATTTTCTCCCTTCCTAAATTTGATTATATTCCAGCCAGCCTAAATCCACCAAACCTCACATGTTCCAACGTTCAATGCCTGTGTGGCCTTGGACAAGTAACTTGAGCAAGAAACATTTATTGATGATCTTCTAGGCTGTATATTAGAGTTCAGAGTGAGAAATTGATATGCACAAGGTAATACCATAAATGGCAGACTAGAATAGAACTCATACCTCCTGCCTTAGAGACCAGCCACCATTCGCTGCCTTATCCTGCTTTCTCTAAGTTTACATCAAGGAATTCAAAGATTATAGACAGACTCAACAGTTCTACACTATTTGTTAGTTTTTTATATCAAATGTATCCATAGTTTGCTCTCAGATTTTAGTGGGGATAGCAAAGGTTTTTCCACTAATGAAAAGCCTCAGATACTAAGCTGTTACAAGAAGCAAGTATGTTACATTTTAACAATCATATTACACATTAAAATATTGTTTAAGTTCTACTTCATTTAAAATTTTCTAATTCCTTTATTTTTTCTGAATATAAAATTAATGTCTGTCTCCTTTAGATAATTACTTGTCTGCATTTCCAAACTTGTGTGGTCAATATTTTCATATATCACTTGATACTTTTAGAAGTATAATACCTATTTCACTACATTCTTAACAGCAGTCAGTATCAGTATCAGTTCAGTTGCTCAGTCGTGTCCGACACTTTTTCACTCTCTTCTTTCACTTTCATCAAGAGGCTCTTTAGTTCTTCTGCACTTTCTGACAAAGGATAGTGTCATCTGCATATCTGAGGTTATTGGTATTTCTCCCAGCAACCTTGATTCCAGCTTGTGCTTCCTCCAGCCCAGCATTGGTCATGATCTACTCTGCATATAAGTTAAATAAGCAGGGTGACAATATACAGCCTTGATGTACTCCTTTCCCTATTTGAAACTAGTTTGTTATTCCATGTCCACTTCTAACTGTTGCTACCTGACCTGCATACAGATTTCTCAAGAGGCAGGTCAGGTGGTCTGGCATTCCCATCTCCTGAAGAATTTTTCCAGACTTTCTTGTGGTCCACAGGGTCAAAGGCTTTGGCATAGTCAATAAAGCAGAAATAGATGTTTTTCTGGAACTCTCTTGCTTTTTCGATGATCCAACAGATCTTGGCAATTTAATCTCTGATATCTCTGTCTTTTCTAAATCCAGCTTGAACATCTGGAAGTTCACAGTTCACATATTGCTGAAGCCTGGCTTGGAGAATTTTGAGCATTACTTTACTAGCATGTGAGATGAGTGTAATTGTGTGGTAGTTGGAGCATTCTTTGGCATTGCCTTTCTTTGGGATTGGAATGAAAACTGACCTTTTCCAGTCCAGTGGCCACTGCTGAGTTTTCCAAATTTGCCAGCATATTGAGTGCAGCACTTTCTCAGCATCATCTTTTAGGATTTGAACTAGCTCAACTGGAATTCCATCACCTCCACTAGTTTTGTCCATAGTGAGGCTTCCTAAGGCCTTGACTTCACATTCCAGGATGTCTGGCTCTAGGTTGGTGATCACACCATCGTGGTTATCTGGTTCATGATCTTTTTTGTATAGTTCTGTGTATTCTTTCCACTTCTTAATATCTTCTGCTTCTATCAGGTCCATACCATTTCTGTCATTTATTGTGCCCATCTTTGCATGAAAAGTTCCCTTGGTATTTCTAATTTTCTTGAAGAGATCCCTAGTTTTTCCAATTCTATTTTCCTCTATTTTTTTGCACTGATCACTGAGTAAGGCTTTCTTATCTCTCCTTGCTGTTCTCTGGAACTCTGCATTCAAATAGGTGTATCTTTCCATTTCTCCTTTGCCTTTCGCTTCTCTTCTCTTCAAAGCTATTTGTAAGGCCTCCTCAGACAAACATTTTGCCTTAGCATTTCTTTTCCTTGGGGATGGTCTTGATCCCTGTCTCCTGTACAATGTCATGAACCTTTGTCTGAAATGCTGGGCTAGATGAAGCACAAGCTGAAACCAAGATTGCTGGGAGAAATATCAATAACCTCAGATATGCAGATGGCACCAACCTTATAGCAGAAAGCAAAGAGGAACTAAAGATCCTCTTGGTGAAAGTGAAAGAGGAGAGTGAAAAAGCTGACTTAAAACTCAACATTTAAAAAAATGAAGATTATGGCATCTGGTCTCATCACTTCATGGCAAATAGATGGGGAAACAGTGGAAACAGTGTCAGACTTCATTTTTGGGGGCTCCAAAATCACTGCAGATGGT
>SJYT01042886.1:380538-407622 GCA_006410635.1 Cephalophus harveyi | reverse complement strand
CTTTTAGCTCCTCTTCACTTTCTGCCATAAGGGTGGTGTCATCTGCATATCTGAGGTTATTGATATTTCTCCCGGCAATCTTGATTCCAGCTTGTGTTTCTTCCAGTCCAGCGTTTCTCATGATGTACTTGAAGAAAGTAAAAACACTAATTTGAAAAGATATATGCACCCCAATGTTTATTGCAGCATATTTATAATAGTCAAAATATGGAAGCAACCTGAATGCTCATTGCTAGATGAATGGATAAAGAAAATGTGGTATATATATATATATATATATAAATGGAATATTGAAGTGAAGTGAAGTCGCTCAGTCATGTCTGACTCTTTGCCACCCCATGGACTGTAGCCTACCAGGCTCCTCTGTTCGTGGGATTTTCCAGGCAATAGTACTGGAGTGGATTGCCATTTCCTACTTCAGGGGAATCATCCCAACCCAGGGATCGAACCCAGGTCTCCCTCATTGTAGACAGATACTTTACTGTCTTAGCCACCAGGTGAAGGTGAAGTCGCTCAGTCGTGTCCGACTCTTTGCGACCCCGTGGACTGTAACCTACTAGGCTTCTCTGTCCATGGGATTCTCCAGGCAAGAATACTGGAGTGGATTGCCATTTCCTTCTCCAGGGGATCTTCCCAACCCAGGGATCGAACCCGGGTCTCCCGCATTGGAGGCAGACGCTTTAACCTCTGAGCCACCAGGGAAGCCCCGAACCACCAGGGAAGTCCTAAATAGTATTAGTCACTCAGTCATGCCCGATTCTTTACGACCCTATGGACTGCAGCCCACCAGGCTCCTCTGTCCATGAGATTTTCCAAGCAAGGATACTGGAGTGGATTGCCATTTCCTTCTCCAGGGGATCTTCCCAACCCAGGGATTGAACCCTGGGTCACCTGCATGCAAGTGGATTCTTTACCGAATGAGCTACAAGGGAAGCCCAGTGGAATATTACTCAACCATAAAACTTGAAATCTTGCTATTTGCAAGAACATAAATAGCTCTAGACAGCATTATGCTAAGTGAAATAAACCAGACCAAAAAACAAAAAAACAAATACAATATAACCACTTAGATGTAGAATCTAGTGGTTCTACAAAACAGACCCAAACAAAAACAAAACCAGACCCATAGATAGAGAGAACAAGTGGGTGATTACCAGAGAGAAGGGGGGTGAGAGTTGAGTGAAATAGGTGAAAAGGACTAAGAGGTGCAGACTACTAGTTAGAAAATAAATAAGCCATGGGATGTAATATACAGCGTAAGGAATACAGTTAATAATGAATCATTTTATATGGGGAAAGATGATAACTAGGTTGATGCTAATTGTGTAATGTATACAAATGTGAAATCACTATGTAATATACCTGAAACTAATATAATATTGTAAATCAACTTATTTCAATTTTTAAAAACAGAGGAATTAAGTTAGTTAAAAGTGAAAGGAAGGAAGGAAGTCCGTGCCACATGGAAGCTTAATGTCTGCTCATGCTAGATGCAACTCATCACATGGAATCAATGTCCTGGATTAGATAGTCACTTAGATCTAGAGGCAGGAAATGCCACATGATTTTCCAGCACTAGAATTTTTTTAGTTAACCGGCAAAGAATACAGCATTCAGTTAGTGTCTAAAGTCACAGGAAAGCCAAAGATATAGCTATAATGTCATGGATCTGAAGCCTTTTGATGGAGATATTTACCAAAACTCTCCCTCAAAGACATATTTAATGAGATCCAGCACTCCAGTGTTCTTGCCTGGAGAACCCCAGGGACGGGGGAGCCTGGTGGGCTGCCATCTCTGGGGTCGCACAGAGTCAGACACGACTGAAGAGACTTAGCAGCAGCAGCAGTAGCAGCATGAAATCAAGATGCCATTTCAAAGGAGAACTAGCAATGATGGGAGCCGAGTGACATTTAAAGAACATGGAGACTGATAGCTAATAAGAAAGCAGTTTGGAGGAGATGATGAGAAATGGAGCCAGGAGACAGTTCTGAGTGGAAAAGCAGGTGGGCATAGAGCTTTTTATCTGGCTCTTGGGAGGCTGGGCATGTTAAAAAAGGGCAGCTGGTGGAATAAACATTAGCCCAAGATATCAGACATCCACAAAAGCAAGGAGCAGTTCCAGATGCTAACTCATAGTCTTCATAGAGTTAAGGACACTCTGTTTTCTTTTTTTAAGCAGTCCAAACCTATTAATCTGGAATCCTGGAACAAAGGGCGAGGAAATATTTCTAGTGTCAAATTACAATCCAAAGAAGAAAAGGTCAGTCAAGATGACTAGAAGGGGACAGGAGTGCCATGGGAACTAGTCCTAAATAGGGTTTCCCTATGTGTCTGTAAAGGTTAGGGTCAAATATTTTTTTTCCCAGAAATTGATATTTCAGGTTTATTTACTTGGTCCACAAAACTAGCTAAGGCTACTGAGGTCATCATCATCTTGTTCTGGAGACAGAAATCTGCTATCTTAGTTCTAAGTAATGGGAAATGACATCTCCTTCCAGGCAGAGCAAGGCCTAAGGCTTCTTATCTCCTGTTGGTAGACTGGGCAAGTGTAGGGTAGGTGCAACGTCTTCATAGACCAAGAACTCTGTCTTCTCTGCGAGCTGACCAACAATTAGAGAAAGCTGTCCAATCTCTTTCTTCATACAAGTGAAGCTGAAGTACTAATATCCACCCAGATAGAAAGTTTCCAGAGCAGTTAGTGCAGACTGGAGGAACAGAGCCCCTTCCTTGCCAGCAGTGGTGGAGTGTGGAGCCAGGGAAAATTATTAGATTAGAAGTAGAATTTAAAGGGAAGCAGGTCAGAATAAAAGTTTATAACCTAATCATGTAATCAAACAGGTCTATAGAAGAGGATAGGAGCCATGATAAAAAGTCAACCAATACCGTATTGTAAAGTAAAATAAATAAATAAAAAGTCAGCTATGTCATAGAGCATCAGGAAGCTGAAGCAGACAGACCTGAAGGCATTTCCTATCTATGAATGAATATAGCCAAGGTAACCCTTTCTGTGGGCTTCTCCGGGGGCTCAGTGGTAAAGAATCCACCTGCCAGTGCAGGAGATGTGGGTTTGATCCCTGGTCCCAGAAGATTCCCTGGAGAAGAAAATGGCAACCCACTCCAGGATTCTTGCCTGGAGAATTCCCATGGACAGAGGAGCCTGGCAGGCTACAGTCCACAGGGTCACAAGAGTCGGACATGACTTAGCAACTAAACCACCACCACCACCACTAGCACACTTGCCTGAAGAACCCCCTGGACAAAGAAACCTGGCGGGCTATGGTCCATGGGGTTGCCCAGAGCCAGGCATGACTTAGGACCTGAACAACAACAACAAGCCCTTTGTATAAAATTCAAAACCAGGGTCATGGGTGAAGAAAGGGCCAGAGGGAAGCAGATCCCGCCTTTCCATGACTAGGACAACATTCACCCTCTTGAGGTGAAAGCTGACTTTTCCCAATTTTAATTATTTAAGACTGCATTTACTTCTATTCTTTCTTAAATCTGGTTTTATCTCTATGAAAATTAATCCTAGAAAATGAGCACACGGTCTACATAAGCCTAGAGACCATCTCAGATTCTGCGAACTGAAGGCAATTTGTAGACAATCCCTTGAATCGGAGAAAGTATAGTCAGGAAATATTTCAGGTCTGACTTTCACTATTTATAACATTCCAATTCTCATAGCATTAAACTTGGGGAAGAATCTTCTACTCCCACTACAGTATGAAAGTTACACCTCTTTGGTCCAGAGATGGCTATGTAGTATTCACATTCAGAACAAATTTGGTATCCCAGACACGGAGCTGGAGTGGTTTCTAATTTAAAATTAGATGTTGAGGAAAATAAATCTGGATACTATAAAAAAAATATACCTGTATCAGACTAAGAGGGATTTTTTAAACAATTGTCAAGCCAACACATCATATTGCCAAACCCATAAACTGCTTCAAGTAACAGATGGAATTTATATCACAGACTCTCAAACCTCATGGGGAGGGATTTTTGAGTCCAATTAACCCCTTGCAACATTCTTTAATCTGGAGGGATATGCTCAAATTGTCCAAAAATATTTTGTCTAGACTTATCTACTGCAGAATTTTCTATGGTACTTTCTCTGGACAGGGTAACATGAATTTAAGGCAGTGGGCAGGGGTTGATGATATCTTTTCAGAGTATAGGTACTTTTTTCACATATTCTCAAGAATATCTCCATAACAAGTTTATAAGGCAGGTATTCCACCTCAGCTGGATCTGGCTTTCAGTCTTGCTAAGATTTCTAATGTAAGTGCCAAGCCCCAAATTAAAAGAAAATACAAAAATTTGTCAGTATGTGCTGAGCTACTACCAACAATTTCCAAAGATGGCAAAAGCTGGAGAATTAGAGACTTTCATATAAAATATCATCAGTGCAATTTTTGTAGACATTTTCAACCAATTTTAGGAGAGCCTGGGAGTTTAAAAACAATCTACCCTTTTTATCATTTTATTCACATTTTGAATATTATCTCCTTCTTAAGTGGTTAAGCCAGGTCAGTTACAAAGCAGTTCATTAGCAACTTGGTTCTTAACGGTTTTAGGTTGCAGATTGCTGCAGTATTGTGAATATGGAATCAGGATCTCCTTGTCTGAAGGGCTCAACCTCAAGTCTCCATGTTTCTGTGCCTGAAACCATGCGGATGTGGTTCTGTGCAAAGGGAGAGAATAGGGGAAAACAGGCACCTCTCAAAGGTCCATGGCAAGACTCCAGTCCGCCACCCAGGACCGGATTTGTCTACAAGCAGAAGCACTTAGTACAATGACATGGGAAAGAGAAGAGAAAAGGGAGACATTGCTCAACGTTCAGAAAACTAAGATCATGGAATCTGGTCCCATCACTTCATGGCAAATAGATGGGGAAACAATGGAAACAGTGTCAGACTTCATTTTTTTGGGCTCCAAAATCATTGCAGATGGTGATTGCAGCCATGAAATTAAAAGACGCTTACTCCTTGGAAGAAAAGTTATGACCAAACTAGATAGCATATTGAAAAGCAGAGACATTATTTTGCCGACTAAGGTCCATCTAGTCAAGACTATTGTTTTTCCAGTGGTCATGTATGGATGTGAGAGTTGGACTGTGAAGAAGGCTGAGCACCGAAGAATTGATGCTTTTGAACTGTGGTGTTGGATAAGACTCTTGAGAGTCCCTTGGACTGCCAGGAGATCCAACCAGTCCATTCTGAAGGAGATCAGCCCTGGGATTTCTTAGGAGGGAATGATACTAAAGCTGAAACTCCAGTACTTTGGCCACCTCATGCGAAGAGTTGACTCATTGGAAAAGACTCTGATGCTGGGAAGGATTGGGGGCAGGAGGAGAAGGGGACGACAGAGGATGAGATGGTTGGATGGCATCACTGACTCGATGGACCTGAGTTTGAGTGAACTCTGGGAGTTGGTGATGGACAGGGAGGCCTGGCGTGCTGCAATTCATGGGGTTGCAAAGAGTCAGACAAGACTGAGCAACTGAACTGAACTGAAGCAAGCAAGTAACCAAGTAGAAGGGAGAGAAATGAAAGAATAAGTAGCAAATTGAAAGGGGAGGAATCTGAAACTATCAACAACATTGTTAATCAGCTATATACCAATATAAAACATTTTTGGTATTAAATATAAATATATATTTATATATAAATGTATATATAAATATTTAATTGTGTATATACATACAATTTTTAAAAAAAAAAAAGAAAGGGGAGGAAAATGAAAGCAGTTGATTTAGCAATTCATTGACCTTAGGATAGAAAGGAGTCAAATGGCAAAATTAAAAAAATAAAACAGAAAACTTAATAGACAAAAGTCTAGAAGGAAGTAACATGGAAATCTTATTTATGCTGGTAAGTTTTTCAGTGTTTCCATCACCATTATTAAAGGGTTTTTCAATAGTTCCTGACAGTGACAGAGTTCTGTGTTCATTTCTTTGATAAACCTCCCTTATCTCCTCCCTCGACTAAGAAAGAATTTCCTCTAGGGATTGACACTTATAGCTGGACATGATCATTATTATTGTTACCATTAAAAGCAACCACTGACATCTATAAATGGCTATATATACCCTAGTAAGCACACTTCACATGCATGATGTTTAGTCATCATAGCAACCCTGTAGCCCTATATTAATATATTTATCCTTATTGTATAGAGGAAGAAACTGAGACTTAAAATGGCTAAGGGACTGACCAAAGGTGGTTCACTCAGACCTGCACCAACTTGGCTTCCTGCACTTTTTCTTCTGTACTATGTTACTGCTCTATAGGCAAAGCAAATTTTTGGAAATAGGTGATAAATGAAGTCAGGGGTCTCAGCAACTTTGAAATGAAAGTGAAAGTTGCTCATGGAATTCTCCAGGCTAGAATACTGGAGTGGGTAGCCTTTCCCTTCTCCAGGGGATCTCCCAAACCCAGGGATCAAACCCAGGTCTCCTGCAATGCAGGTGGATTCTTTACCAGTTGAGCCACAAGGGAAGCCCAAGAATCAGAAAACTAAGATCATGGAATCTGGTCCCATCACTTCATGGCAAATAGATGGGGAAACAATGGAAACAGTGTCAGACTTTATTTTTTTGGGCTCCAAAATCATTGCAGATGGTGATTGCAGCCATGAAATTAAAAGACGCTTACTCCTTGGAAGAAAAGTTATGACCAAACTAGATAGCATATTGAAAAGCAGAGACATTATTTTGCCGACTAAGGTCCATCTAGTCAAGACTATTGTTTTTCCAGTGGTCATGTATGGATGTGAGAGTTAGACTGTGAAGAAGGCTGAGCACCGAAGAATTGATGCTTTTGAACTGTGGTGTTGGATAAGACTCTTGAGAGTCCCTTGGACTGCCAGGAGATCCAACCAGTCCATTCTGAAGGAGATCAGCCCTGGGATTTCTTAGGAGGGAATGATACTAAAGCTGAAACTCCAGTACTTTGGCCACCTCATGCGAAGAGTTGACTCATTGGAAAAGACTCTGATGCTGGGAAGGATTGGGGGCAGGAGGAGAAGGGGACGACAGAGGATGAGATGGTTGGATGGCATCACTGACTCGATGGACCTGAGTTTGAGTGAACTCTGGGAGTTGGTGATGGACAGGGAGGCCTGGCGTGCTGCAATTCATGGGGTTGCAAAGAGTCAGACAAGACTGAGCAACTGAACTGAACTGAAGCAAGCAAGTAACCAAGTAGAAGGGAGAGAAATGAAAGAATAAGTAGCAAATTGAAAGGGGAGGAACCTGAAACTATCAACAACATTGTTAATCAGCGATATACCAATATAAAACATTTTTGGTATTAAATATAAATATATATTTATATATAAATGTATATATAAATATTTAATTGTGTATATACATACAATTTTTAAAAAAAAAAAAGAAAGGGGAGGAAAATGAAAGCAGTTGATTTAGCAATTCATTGACCTTAGGATAGAAAGGAGTCAAATGGCAAAATTAAAAAAATAAAACAGAAAACTTAATAGACAAAAGTCTAGAAGGAAGTAACATGGAAATCTTATTTATGCTGGTAAGTTTTTCAGTGTTTCCATCACCATTATTAAAGGGTTTTTCAATAGTTCCTGACAGTGACAGAGTTCTGTGTTCATTTCTTTGATAAACCTCCCTTATCTCCTCCCTCGACTAAGAAAGAATTTCCTCTAGGGATTGACACTTATAGCTGGACATGATCATTATTATTGTTACCATTAAAAGCAACCACTGACATCTATAAATGGCTATATATACCCTAGTAAGCACACTTCACATGCATGATGTTTAGTCATCATAGCAACCCTGTAGCCCTATATTAATATATTTATCCTTATTGTATAGAGGAAGAAACTGAGACTTAAAATGGCTAAGGGACTGACCAAAGGTGGTTCACTCAGACCTGCACCAACTTGGCTTCCTGCACTTTTTCTTCTGTACTATGTTACTGCTCTATAGGCAAAGCAAATTTTTGGAAATAGGTGATAAATGAAGTCAGGGGTCTCAGCAACTTTGAAATGAAAGTGAAAGTTGCTCATGGAATTCTCCAGGCTAGAATACTGGAGTGGGTAGCCTTTCCCTTCTCCAGGGGATCTCCCAAACCCAGGGATCAAACCCAGGTCTCCTGCAATGCAGGTGGATTCTTTACCAGTTGAGCCACAAGGGAAGCCCAAGAATACTGGGGTGGGTAGCCAATCTCTTCTTCAGTGGATCTTCCCAACCTAGGGATGGAACTGGGGTCTCCCTGCATTGCAGGCGGATTCTTTACCAACTGAGCTATGAGTGAAGCCCTTTACTAATTTAAAGCATCTTCACTACAAAGATACCTACCAAACATCTGTAGATAGTGTGGTATAACACTTCTTATAAGGTTAAGTAAGTAAAATTAAGGCAAATAATTAAAAATGGTCTCTTATTTCAATTTTGTTTTAAAAACTTGATTGGAAGTAATCTGGAAGGAATTTCACTTACGTGTAAATAGGAATAAATAAGAGTCAATGATGCAGCATCGCAGTTAAGAGTTAGACCTTGGAATTAGACTGCCAGTATCTCTCTGCCACCTCTCAATAAAGTGACCTTGGACATGTAACTTAACCTATGCTTCACTTTCCTCATCTCTACAACAAGGAGTATGATAGTTTCCATCATAATATCATCATGAGAGTTAAAAAAATTAATAGAAATGAAGCACTTCAAATGGTACTGATTTCATAGTGACACCACAAAAGTGGTAGTTATTGAGATTATTTCTAGGCATTATGCATGATTTTAATTTTCTTTTTTGTGTATTTTAAATTTCCAAATTTTAATGTGAATGTTATTTCAAAAAAAAAAAGCTATAAAAATAAGATACCAACAGACAATCCTATAGCTCACTTAACTGAAAGTTCTGTCCCTACTAACATTCAGAGCTCCTTTATAACACTCTTCATTTCTTTAGCATCTTGGAAAATTTGTCTTACTGACAGGTAGGTGCCTTGTTTGCTAAAGGGAAAGCTATGTGAATTATAGCTAGCCCAAAGTCTTCCTGATGAAACTGGAGCAGATGTTTGAGAAAGTAGTCAAGGTATCCTGGATCCCTTAAAGAGACAAGGTCCATCTTGAAATCATCATCAAAAGAAACAAACACCAATTTTCAGGTAACCTTGTGCAAACTAGATGTCAGGTAAATTAATCAAGTTTTCCTAATGCCGAGTCTTTCATTTATACAACCTTAGCAACTTGCTTTGGGCTATTAGTCTCATCATAAATATTTACTTAAGGAAATGCAAAAGCATTTACCCCCAAAGTTAACAAAACTAGATTCACAAGAAACATGGCACACACTAGACAGCTGGGAACAAATACAGAAAGTAGGACTTCTTCCAACCAGATGCTTCTCAAAATATGTGGCAAATGGTATGAACAGTACTGTAAGAATTTCAAGAACCATTCTTCCAGATAAAGAAAAGCTCAGCAGGTGGTACACACAAGCTGTCTAAGATTTTGAAAGGAGAGATACTACAACTTGATAAACTAATGGCAGGTTACATACACTTTAGGCAGCATCCAGCCATATGCATTGCATTTCCATAGGCTGTTTCATGTCCAACAGAAGCTCTGTTACTCTCTCAAATAAGTTCATTTTTCTTACTGCACATGTGTGTATGCTAAGTAGCTTCAGTCATGTCTGACTCTTTGCAACTCCATGGACTATAGCCCACCAGGCTCCTCTGTCCATGGAATTCTCCAGGCAAGAATACTGGAGTAGGTTGTCATGAGCTTCTCCAGGGGAGCTTCCAGACCCAGGGATTGAACCCATGTCTTTCAACTCTCCTGCATTGGCGCCACCTGGGAGGCCCCTTTCTGACTGTACTGAGCTGGAAATACTGGATATAATCTTTTATCATTAAAAATTGTAATTCAAGATATACCCAAGTCATCAACAGCTAGAAATTGGATAATAATCATTCTGTAATTAGCAATATATATTGAGACCTCCATGGGATCTCACGGGGTCGAACACCACTGAGCAACTAAGTACACATGCATTGAAATCTTAAATTCTGTCCAATTCTCTTTATGGAATTTTTAAACTACTCTTACTATAGTTGAAAATATGACAATATTCTTTGTGTTCATATGCTGAAATATGTTTTATGACTATTTACTACCCTTAGAGCACTTCGCTAATTACCATGAGGATACACAGAAGTTGGTACTAACCTTGCAGTAATGAAGCTTTACCAAAGTCAAATATCTCAGTGTTCTAGAACCACTTACTTCTACCACCTTTCCTGTAATTAAATATATGGAGAAGTATTAGCATGTAAAGCACAGCTTTTGTACATCTATCAGTTCAAAAATACACTGAAGAATTTATTTACAGGACAAAAATGGAGAAACAGACACAGAGAATAGACTTATGGACATGGGGAGAGGGGAGGAGTGAGACGTAAGGAAAAAGTAACACGAAAACTTACATTACCATATGCAAAATAGATAGCCAACAGGAATTTGCTGTATGGCTCAGGAAACTCAAACAGGGGCTCTATATCAACCTTGGAGGGTGGGATGGAGAAGGAGAGGAGAGGGAGGTTCAAAAAGGAGGGGACATATATATACCTATGGCTGATTCATGTTGAAGTTTGACAGAAAACAACAAAATTCTGTAAAGCAATTATCCTTCAGTAAGAAAAAAAATTAATTTAAAAATATATATTTCCTGAAGGACTCCCTAATGGGACAAGAATTTCAGAGTATAATTGGAATTAGCTTGCCATTAAATATGGTTTCAACTGGAATGCCATTTACAAGTTTGAAGAAAAATTCTAGCTCTTGTATATTGTTGTGAATTTTCTGCCTGTCGATTCCTTTTTGTTTATTTTGAAAATATAACAAATATAATTAGAGTGAAAGAGGAAGATTACTCTGATTATTTCTCTAGTTTTCTAGCCGTTCACAACCTATAGATAGATTAAAGGAATCTTAATGTAATATACATAGACTACTATGCTCTAAATGAGCATTTTCTACTTGTTCTGCTGCATTGCTAAAAGTGGGAACATGCCAACACTAAGAAAACCTAATTATACAGAGTCTCCAAATTTATCATGACTTCCATCCATTAGATTCTTGCAGATGGTCTGAGTCTCTTTTCACACCCATAGCAGTTACAGGGCTGCAGCCAATCTATCTATCCAAGAGATATATTAAAATCTTCACCATTTGATTAGGACTTTCCACTCCAGAGATTAATCTGCTTGACAAATTACAGTGTCTCTCCTGCCAAAATGATATTTTCCTAATACAAATGCAACCTGCTGACAGAGTATGTCTCATCTTCTCCCTTCTCCATCAAACCCTACTGCCTACCAGCAGATAATGTTCCCTTCTGACTGACAGCAAAAATAAATCCTTAGGTGAAGGGAGATGGAAAAATGAAATGTTCACATTGGAGAGATGAGTTTCTCACTTCATAGTCAAGAAAAGATACCAAGGTCTCCTGTGGGTGTTAGGCTGTATGCTGAAAGCCAACTACTGCGTAGAAAAATAGGTTATCTTTTCAGTGTTTCATAAGAAATTTTTCGTTGAGCTAATACCAGTCTTTCTCAGTAGTCTTTGGAACCCAGAGACTAGACGTGAACTAAGCGATGCCACTTGGTTCTTGGAACTGCCCCCTAGCCATTCTGGCTATTATCCTGCCTCTGCTTCCTTGTCCTGACAGAGGCCACTTCCTGCCTGCCCACCCCACTCCATCCCTTGCATTTGGTTTCTGCACTCTCTTTGCTTCCACTCTACATAAAGCATTCTTTTGATACTGGCAGGCATTTTCCTGCTGAAATATACCTTCTGTCTTTACCTTGAGCTCCTTGCTGCATTTAGAACTCTCTTGGTCTCTTCTTGTTCTCTGACTGCCCTGTTTCTCTCGTCGTAGATAACTGTTACTCATCATTCCTGCCCTTTTGTGTGTCTCAAGGGTCTGTCCTCTGCTCATCATATTTTTATACTTTTTTAGTCAGTGAGTTTATAAATGCTGCTGCTTCCACTGTCTCCTGAGAGGGTAATCACCTCTGGATCACCAGATAATCCTTCTCCAGTTCTTATTTCCCATCAGCCCCTTCTCCATTTATAAATGGCCCTAGGCATTTGCAGTGGACCACATTCTGTCAGACCTCTCCACCATGACCCATCCATCTTGGGTGGCCCCACACGGCATGGCTTAGTTTCATTGAGTTAGACAAGACTGTGGTCTGTGTGATCAGATTGGCTAGTTGTCTACGATTGTCATTTCCGTCTGTCTGCCCTCTGAGGCCCTCTCTCAGTGCCTACCATCTAACTTGGGCTTCTCTTACCTTGGACGTGGGGTATCTCTCCATGGCTGCTCCAGCAAAGTGCAGCTGCTGCTCCTTACCTTGGACATGGGGTAGCTCCTCTCCACAGCACTTCTGGGCCATTACAGCCACTGTGCAGACTGGGAGCTGAGTGACTCAGATCATGAACTCCTTATTGCCAAATTCAGACTGAAATTGAAGAAAGTGGAGAAAACCACTAGACCATTCAGGTATGACCTAAATCAAATCCCTTATGATTATATAGTGGGAGTGAGAAATAGATTTAAGGGACTAGATCTGATAGACAGAGTGCCTGAAGAACTATGGACGGAGGTTTGTGACATTGTACAGGAGACAGGAATCCAGATCATCGCCAAGAAAAAGAAATGCAAAAATGCAAAATGGCTGTCTGAGGAGGGCTTACAAATAGCTGTTAAAAGAAAGGAAGCGAATGATTTAAGGGACTAGATCTGATAGACAGAGTGCCTGAAGAACTATGGACGGAGGTTTGTGACATTGTACAGGAGACAGGAATCCAGATCATCGCCAAGAAAAAGAAATGCAAAAATGCAAAATGGCTGTCTGAGGAGGGCTTACAAATAGCTGTTAAAAGAAAGGAAGCGAAAAGGAAAGATATACCCATTTGAATGCAGAATTACAAAGAATAGCATGGAGAGATAAGAAAGCCTTCCTCAGCGATCAATGTAAAGAAATAGAGGAAAACAATAGAATGGGAAAGACTAGAGATCTCTTTACTGATGTCGAAGCTGAAACTCCAATACTTTGGCCACCTCATGAGAACAGCTAACTCATTTGAAAAGACCCTGATGCTGGGAAAGATTGAGGGCAGGAGGAGAAGGGGACAACAGAGGATGAAATGGTTGGATGGCATCACTGACTCAATGGACATGGGTTTGGGTGGACTCCAGGAGTTGGTGATGGACAGGGAGGCCTGACGTGCTGTGGTTCATGGGTCACAAAGAGTTAGACAGGGCTGAGCAACTGAACTGAA
Organism: Cephalophus harveyi; assembly: GCA_006410635.1. Classification (NCBI taxonomy): domain Eukaryota; kingdom Metazoa; phylum Chordata; class Mammalia; order Artiodactyla; family Bovidae; genus Cephalophus; species Cephalophus harveyi. The sequence goes on along the minus strand of SJYT01042886.1, from coordinate 394,292 downwards.
CTGAACTAGGCATTTCCATTTGTATGACCTGTTATAACCCCAAATTCAACCTATTATAAACTAACATTTTCATCTTTTCATCTTTTTTTTTCCAAATTAACTCTCCTTCCCCATCACTCCACTTCTATTCTGGATATCACCATGACTGAGCTAATGAACTGAACTGAAAGATATAATACATATAAAATGCTTAGCAGTATTTCACAGGAATAAGTCCTCAGGTACTACTACCTATCATGTATTATTATTATCATTACTATTACTTTTATTCTTATTTTCAGTAGAGTGTGTGTGTGTATGTAAGTTGCTTCAGTCATGTCCGACTCTTTGTGACCCTATAGACTGTACGTTGCCAGGCACCTCCATCCATGGGATTCTCCAGGCAAGAATACTGGATTGGATTGCCATGCCCTCCTCCAGGGGATCTTCCAGACTCAGGGACAGAACTTGCATCTCTTATTTNTGTGTATGTAAGTTGCTTCAGTCATGTCCGACTCTTTGTGACCCTATAGACTGTACGTTGCCAGGCACCTCCATCCATGGGATTCTCCAGGCAAGAATACTGGATTGGATTGCCATGCCCTCCTCCAGGGGATCTTCCAGACTCAGGGACAGAACTTGCATCTCTTATTTCTTTTGCATTGGCAGTGTGGTTCCTTACCAGTGCCACTTAGGAAGCTCATTTTCAGTAGTGAAGGTGAAGTCGCTCAGTTGTGTCCGACTCTTTGCGACCCCATGGACTGTAACCTACTTAGGCTTCTCCGTCCATGGGATTCTCCAGGCAAGAATACTGGAGTGGGTTGCCATTTCCTTCTCCAGGGGATCTTCCCAACCCAGGGATCGAACCCAGGTCTCCCGCATTGGAGGCAGACGCTTTAACCTAGTAGTTACAGCATTAAAAAATGACTACAACCATTTTTGTTGTTGGTATCTTGCATTTAGGCATTTGTAATTGTTTTATTTTTCTCCTTCATTTTAGGAGAGCAGGTAGTTTGCCTTTATTTTTGTATCACTGTATCCTCAGCATCTAGAACAATCCAAAGGAAAAGGCCTAATAAATAGTCTTTCCTGGTTTTGCAGAGTGAGAGGCAAAGAAAGAAAGAGAGGCAGAAACCTGTAGTAAAAAATCATATTCACATATTATTGGTTTTTATAGGTACTTTATTTAAGGTATGAAATTCTGAGTCTTTTGAACATTCAGTGAATGATAACTGAGCTGACATTTCCCATTTGAATCTTCAGAAAGGTAGATAGAAGGTACTTTCAATAAATTTGAACTGATACAAAAACTGATCAGTTCAAAAATCTAAAAATTAAAATGTTAATTGTTTTGTATCTCTGTAAAATTGTTACAATTAGAAATGTTTTCTACTTCAATATCATTGGAAACATAAAATATAATAGCAAACAAACATAATTCAGTATTTTATTCTCAATTTGTTTTGCCATGTTAACATGAGCTTTTATGGTTTAGATTTGGGAAACTGTCTCTAGATTCTTTTGATCCATTTTTTTATTTTATATTGTTTCATTAAAATTATTTCTCTTCTTACTTATTTTGAGCATTTTATTTATTAATCTTTTTTTCTGTATATTTAATTCCTCTTTTCCAGAAAGTCTGATTTTGGCATGTTAAAGTGTATTCATGTGCTGAAATGCAATGTTAGTGCATCTCTGATTGTAGAGAGTATCTTGCTTTCAGTTTTTCAGCTCTAATCAGTCTCCAAGTTACACCACCCCAAAACTGCAGAATCTAGACGTATGGTGGGAAAGTACTAGTCCCAATTCCAGTTCTGGCCCTTGGTAGCTGTCTGAAGTTGGGCTGATTACTTACAGTATGTAGAAGGCTTTGGGTGATGATGAAGAAAGCCAACTTCAGAGCCCACCATCCTGAGTCTAAGCCCTGCCTCAGTGATCTCACTCTAAGCTGGACATGATAACAAGCCCACATGTACATTACAAACATAAACTGGGTTAATAAATATAAAGTACTTACAACACTGCCTGTCATGTAGTAAGAGCTGGGTGTGAGAAATAAAAGGATTTCAGCGAGATGATGATGCTAACAGTGGTGGTGGCTAACACTTGAGAACTCACTGCGTGCCAGACCATTTTTTACTATATGAACTCATTCAATCATCACAACAACTTACAAAGTAGGTACAGTTATTGTCTTTATTTTTTAAGAGAAAAATTAAATCCAGAGAAATGAGTTAAATTAATAACTAATAAAATTTATTTTTAAACCAGTGACATATGATGAAAAGGAGCCCAGTACATGACTAGGTCTCACTAAACATCAGATGGTACCTTACTAATCTCCAGCATCTGTTCAAAAGCTGTTTTTATGTTGCAGTCACGTTTGACCTCCTCTTGCAGAGTTCTATGTTGGAGGCATTTATTTCTGTCTTCTCTGTTCCTTAGAAATGTGTCAATGGCTCAATAATTCCTTTCAAATGTTAGTCTGTATATGGATAACAGATTTGAAGATAAGATAACTTTCCACTTTTTTTTGCACCTATATCCTAAATGAGGGCTTCCCAGAGGCACAGTGGTAAAGAATTCACCTGCCAATGGAGGAGATTCAGGAGACTCAAGTTCAATCCCTGGGTTGGCATGATCCCCTGGAGGAAGAAATGGTAACCCACTCCAGTATTCTTGCCTGGAAAATTCCATAGACAGAGGAGCCTGGCAAGCTACAAGTTCATGGGGTTACAAAGTCCTGTACATGACTGAGTGAACACACATACACATCCTGAATGAAATCTGTACAGTATAATGGTAAATAACTTGAGCAGTGCCTAGGTTTGAATCTCACCATACCATTTTCTATCTGTGTAACCTTGGACAAGTTTTTTCATTAATTTTCTCAGTCTCAGTGAAGAAATCCATTCAGAAAACAGAAGTGATAAAGAGTTGCCTTCATAAACTTGTTGTAAGTAGTAAATAGTACAATGCATTCAAAGCCCTTAGTACAGATAGTAACACAGGCAATCCCTAAATAAACAGCAAAATGGGGGGAAGAGAAATTTCTTCCTATTATTGTCTCTAACATGTGCTTTTCCCAAGGGTCATAGTCCTAAGGCCACTAAATAAATGTCTCATCAGTTGAGTCACTTATTTCTGCTATAAGTCTGGAAATAAATCCTCATTAACACTGAATGTTTGGCAAGCTGGCTTCTGAATTTAAACATCACATATTAACTTTCTGTATTTTATAGAGAGCTCCATGGTTTATATATCTTTCATCATCCTGAGGATTAGTTTTTTTCCTTAATAACTTCTCTCAGGCAAGCATAGATTCACTCCATCTACGCCTTCTTCATTCGCACCACACTTGAGAGCCACACCTCTCAATATCTCCGCCATCACTCTCAGACAAGTACAAAGCGATCTGACCCATCACTACCGGGCTGTCTCAAGAGACTGATTCACACAGAGAAATTCTTACTATTTCAGCATCTCACCCCTATTGAATCCCTGAACTAACCTTAGGACAAATTCAGCTTTGGTGAATAGAATAACGTTGTTTTGCCCACAAAGACTGCTAGTGTCAGAGATATCACAGTGGGAAATATGAGCTTTGCCTCTGAGAGCAATGCCATCAGCTTCCCAACAGTGACAAAGCTTTCTTTCCTCAGAAGTACTGGCTGTTTCCTCTAGGGTGACCTGGTGGAGCCTCCCCTAGGTCTACCCAGCCTTTAGTTATTAACTCCACCGCAAAAAGGAGAGGCTGGCTTGCATCCACCCAACCTCCTTCACACTCACTGACAGCTGAACAAGCCCCACACTTCTCTCTCCAAATGACTGGCAACGCCAGCAGAAACTTGGAACAGCAGGCAGACAAAGAAAAACAATTTAATTTCTCTCTGACTGGCTGCTCCTTTCCAAATGTGACAGCTTTTCTAACCAAATGGCTCATATTCTAGTCAGTTAAGACTGAGGTAGAAACAGGGTGAAGAGCGACACCAAATGGTTCGAAAGGGTGTTTATAAGGAAGGGTATTTCTATCTCATCTCTCAGTCTCTCATCAGAAACAATTGGGGTGGCTTACAAAAATAAATCGGAGAAGGTGATGGCACCCCACTCCAGTACTCTTGCCTGGAAAATCCCATGGACGGAGGAGCCTGGTAGGCTGCAGTCCATGGGGTCGCTAAGAGTCGGACACGACTGAGCGACTTCCCTTTCACTTCTCCTTTCATGCAATGGCAACCCACTCCAGTGTTCTTGCCTGGAGAATCCCAGGGACGGGGGAGCCTGGTGGGCTGCTGTCTATGGGGTCGCACAGAGTCGGACACGACTGAAGCGACTTAGCAGTAGCAACAAGGATAAATATTAAGCAACAAGATGGCAAATTAAAAATAGGCAGTAGATAAGGAAAGGAAACGCTCTGGGGCCTAACAGTTCTTTGTGATAGTGGGTCAAAGAAAAAAGAAAGAAAGAGAAGTTACTTTAGGCCACAAATTTGACTTCAGTCTTTCTAACAGTGGATAGGGGAAAAGGGAACTTGTTCAAAGAAGTATAATTCCTATTGAATCTGTAATGACAGAAATTTCCAATAAGGGGCTCTTAAATATCTATTAACATGTAAGGACCTTGGAAATCTGTTACATTCTTTGCTTTTCTCTTCATGTGAATCTTCATTTTTGTCTCATTATCTTCTATAAATCTAACTTAGTTGGATTTTTATTTGGGACTTCTATAACATACTTAATTACAGTCTTTACTCAGTCACTGCCCAACTAAAACCAGGCAAGTAAACAAGTAGATCAGTTGTTCACAATTTTTTTTTTTTTTTTCTTTTAAGAAAACACACCAATGGAAACCCCAGTGAGCAAGAAGGGAAAAAATGCAGGCTTTGCTGTTTGGCAGGATTAACCATTCATAATGATGTTTGGAACATCTTTAATCTAATCAACATTGTCAAACTATTTTAAGCTACATAAGAAGTTCAAACATTAAATTTGTTTTAATATGGACTTACTGAAGAAATGGCAGCGCAGCAGACCATGTTAGAGAAAGCAGAATTAAGTGATATGGACAGGAAGCAGCCTAGGGAAAAAAAAAAAAAGGTCACCAAGAAAGATATGGAAGTTCCAATTAAAGAAGAAATGGGAAAGAGGCATGGGGAGAGAGGGGGGAGGGAGCTAAATCATAGGAAGTAAAAACATGGCAGGCTGACAGGTTACTAGTGAGTTAAGCAAAAAGGTGGAAATGGAGAACAAGATGAAAGAGACAGATAGGAGATGGGGAAGAAAATAAAACTTTGAGTCAGGAAGAGAGGAAGTCTAAGAATGCTTTTAAAATAACAGCTGGAAATTTTAGCATACTCAAAGTTTCAAGTGCCAGAAAGTAAAGAGAATGTGGAAAGAAACAAGTACTTGGCTCAGAACAGACTCTTAAGAAACACTTGGTAGGTTTTGGTTGCTGTTGAGACAGAGGGAGATAAGGGAGTGAAAACAAGATTAGAATTTGTACAAGAAAGAGACAGAGTGAGTAAATTTCTTTCATGCTCCATATTCTTTCCATCATGTGATATAAAGAGGTGATTTCCCAGAGAATTATGGGAATGATTAAAATGTGAGAAAATAAGACCTCTGAGAAAAGGTTAAATAAAATCCAGGCTATTCCCCATAAAAGAATAGGTGGATAGTGATTAACAATTTCTTTTTATGTTCATAAGTCATGCTCAGACATACAAGTGAGCCCATGTTAAAGCTATTTACCTCTTGATCATAAGGAAATGAGAATCTGAAAACTCCTCCTCTCCCACTTTGTTCACATCTCTAGCACATTGGAAATAAATTTTTATGACTTTTTTGACATGTGCTTTCCCTACCAGACTATGAGTCCTCCAAGATGAGGGAGTGTGTATATTTATTTCACGTGAAAATACGTATACTCATGCTTAGTACTCAATATATTTCTCTTGTGTATTTATGCCTTGACTTTTTCAGGAAAGATTTAACGTGTTGCTTGGTTTTTGTTGGGAGAACTTGCTTCTCCCAGTCTACACTATTTCTGTTACCAGCAATCATTCCTCTGGTTGCTCAATCCAAAAATGTAGGGGTCATTCCTGATTCTTCTCTCTCTCTTCCTGATTCAGCCCATCATCAAATCCTGTCAGTTCTCTTTTCACTACAAACCTTGCATCATCACTTCCCACCATTTCACCATTACCACCCACCCTAGACTACAGGGGGTTTCCCTGGTGGCTCAGCTGGTAAAGAATCTGTCTGCAAGGCAGGAGATCCAGGTTTGAGCCCTGGGTTGGGAAGATCCCCTGGAGAAGGCAATGGCTACCCATTCAGTATTCTGGCCTGGAAAATTCCATGGACATGGGGTCACAAATGGACAGGACTGTGGGACTTTCACTTTTACTCAATTACAGGGGCAGCTGCCTGGTTGCTATGTCCCTGTATCTTGCCCCCTGCAGTCCCTTATTCCCAAATCTGCCATAGAAACCCTTCAAACCCTAAATCAGATCACATCATTCCCCAGATTAAAATCGCCTAATGTTTTCCCATTGTACTCAGAGCCTTCCCTATGATTTGACCTCATTTCTTGCCCCCTCTCTCTTGCTCTCTAGGCTACATCTACAGTAGCTTTCTTGTTGTATCTTGAAGAAGTCAGATTCATTCCTGTTCCTTAACCCTATGTCCTTGCATAGCTAACCCCCTCTAATCATTCATTTTTTGCTCAAATATTTCTTTCTTGGAAGTATTTTCAGTCACCTTTTCTAAAGAGCACACACAACCTCACTCTGTTTCAATTTTCTTCACAGCACTTGCCATTCTCTGAAATTATATACTTATTTTCTAAAGTCCAAATACAAACTCCCATAAAAGGATGTATTTGTGTCTGTTCACTATAGCCTACATTGCCAAAATCTTGAACACATAGAAGGAGCTCAATAAACAAACTCTGAAAGAACAGATACATTATACAGAGAGGCACTTGGTCCAGGAATACACATCTTCCATTAATTATCTAAAACATGCCAGTTGTATGTCTTGATTTCTTATTATATAAAATTGCTATTTTTCTTGTAAAAAATTTTTAAAAACACGAAATGTGTAAAAACTAACACTTCTTAGAAAATGATGCCATGCTAATGAAGGAAATCAAAGGAGTACAGAGAAGAAAAGAGTTTTAAGAGGCCATCTAGCCAAGTCTCACGCCTACTTTCCTTGATTCCCTGTACACTCAGACCGTCTTTAACACTTCAGAGCAAGGCTACCCACCACCTCCTGAGGCAGCCTGTCTCACTGTTAGAAGGCTAATGCCATCATGCTTTGGGGAGTATGTTTGAAAGTTGTTAAAAGAGTAGACTTTAAAAGTTCTCATGACAAGAAAAAAACTATGCATGGTGACAGATTCTAACCAGACTAACTGCGGTGAGTACTTGGCAATATTCACAAATATTGAATCATTATGTTATACACCTGAAACTGGTATTTTATCAACTCTGCCTCAAAAAACTTGCGATGCAGAACTAAAACATGTCCCTTTACTGAGTCACAAATTCAGAAAGCAATAGAAATAGGGTAAATAGGAGTTCCATGAGGTGGGCCAGGAGTGGGGGAAGGTGGTGCTGTGGCAAGTGGAAGAATGCTCGCCTAGTCTGAAAGCAGTCACGACTCTGTTCCACGACTGACTGCTGCTGTGGGAGGAAGCAGGCCTGACGCTGCCAAGGTGTCCTCAGTTTTCAAGAGATGCTTGAAAGACAGATTTTTATGTGGAATGTTTCTATTTTAAAAGTCTTACATGGTTATACTTGAAGACTGCTGGTTGATCAATCTCTAGTCTAAAGTGTCATGGAAGAAGCCTCCATCTTCTACTAGAAGGTGTAATACTCAAAGATATTTAGGGAATTTCCTTAAATTTTCTTAATCTGCACCCATTGGGCTAATTTAAACGTTTTAAAATTATGCTATAATTATTTATATTGCAAAAATCAAATAAGCAGAGTCCACTGATTAACTCAAGTATTTGGGTTATAGTTAATTTGAAAACAAGCAAAAACTAAAGTAAATAGATATAGGAGTGACTCCAAGGCAAACAGCACTGTGCTAATGTCTTTTTTTTGGTATTTCATCTTGTGGCATCTTGTTCAGACCACATTTCAATCCTACCATTTTATGTACCGTCAAGATTACTAGTTTCAAACTTCACACAGCACATCATGTACTTTGAGGGAATGACCTTCAGTGAACCACATGCTATATGACAAGTCCTAGTGCAGCAAAATTCAGAGTGCTGTTTAACTCCAGGATTGTAGCTCACCTACTTATATTCAGAGAAGTGGCCCTATCATCCATTGTAAGTAATAAAACATTATACTTCCCTTATTTTCTTTTTCTTATTTCAGTCCTACCTCATTTATGTTTTTAAGGCATTCATTGTGTGTACAAACTAATGAAGTGGTCTAAGTTGCAGAAGACAACAATTAGTACAGAAAAACTAACTGAGAGCAGAATATTTGGAATTACAGAAGTTTTGAAAATACTTTTCAAGATCAACAATTTATAACTTTTCTAAAGCATTATTTGTCATCTTTGTTTAAAATTTTTATGACACATTCATGGTGTGCATGTGCGTCTTAAGTCACTTCAGTCGTGTCTGACTCTGCAACCCCAGACACTGTAGCCTGCCAGGATTCTCTGTCCATGGGATTCTCCTGTCAAGAATACTGGCGTAGGTTGTCATACCATTCTCCAGAGGATCTTCCCGACCCAGGGACTGAACCTCTATCTTTTATGTCTCCAGCATAGGCAGGCAGGTTCTTGACTGCTAGTGCCACCTGAGAAACCCACATTAATGGTACCGAAGTACATTATGAATATATTACACTGACCTGTTCCTATTTCTTACTTATATTGTATAGACTGCTGAATTTCTCATGATCCTGATTCTAATTTTTCCCATGCATTTCAGAGCCATGACCCAGTCTTGGCCCTTTTATTGTACTTTATGAAAGAATCTCTCTTCCTTTATTTCATCATCTTCTCTTTTTAAGTTTCCAAATAGAAATAATTATCCTAGCTATGAATGGAATTATGGTAATTTTGTTATCCTTATCACCGAAAAGATTGTCCTTAAAGAACAAATTCCATATTATAGCATTTACATTCATCAATAAATCTCCTTTTCGTTTAGCTGTCTTCTTTATAGCATGCTTAAAGTATCCTCCTGATCAGCTTGCAGGACTGATCTCTGTTATACTTGAGCCACCCAAAGCAGAAGCCTTCCCTAACTGGCTCAGTCAAACCCAGGCAGCATTTGGGTTTTAAGGCCACTTGCTGTTATCCCTTCCCATGCTAGGACATAGGTAATCCTAGATGTCAATGAAATTTTTTTAGGTTTGGATGGGCTCCATGATAAAATCAACGTCTTTGTGGATCACAAGTGGCTTTTTGTAATCAAAAATGATTTTGTAGATCAGAAATCACTGAAAATAAGCAATTTCCTATTGTTAGACATAATAAATTTGAAGATAAAGGATAAAGTAGCAAATCAGAGACTGGGCTTCCCTAGTAGCTCAAATGGTAAAGCATCTGCCTGCAATGCCAGGAAACCTGGGTTCGATCCCTAGGTTGGGAAGATCTCCTGGAGAAGGAAATGGCAACCCATTCCAGTACTCTTGCCTGGAGAATTTCATGGACAGAGGAGTCTGACAGGTTATAGTCCTTGGGATTGCAAAGAGTTGGTTGGACATGACAGAATGACTAACATACACACAGCAAATCAGAGCCTCGTATATTATTAGTAGAATAAAAATTCTGAAGCTTGACCACCTGTACTTCTACACTTTTCCTGAACTATTTCCTAAATATGAGCTAAAATCAGGAAATTGTGTGATTAAAATAAATTGTTTTCTATTCATGGCAAGTGAAAATATTCTTATGAATAGACCTCAAAATATTATTAGAGAGCTGATGAAAAGAAAGGAAGGAAGGAAAGACGGAAGGAAGGAAGGAGAGAAGGGGAAGTAGGGGAAGGAAAGGAGAAAAAAATAGTTTTATATAGTTAAATAAAATGTGAATATTAATATAACATGCTTCTACTCTGTGTCACACAAGTTTAAACATAACAAAAACATAGACAATAAAAAATATTTTTTTAATTTCCAGGAATTAATTTTTATGGAACATGCTATGAATAAATATAGAAATTTGGTTAAAATACACACATACACACATATATATATTTTTTAGAGATGACTTTGTGATTGCATTTTTGACATTGTTTCTCAGATAGATAGAGGTCGTAGCATGTATGGTTACTGAAAGATAAAGTCCTACTGTGCCTCTGAGGAAATATTAATCATCATGAGTAATAGCTAATGTTGACATCCTGTATTGTTATGGGAAGCACACTGACTGAAACCGCCCACCCTGGCCAGGCACCATAGTAACTATTTGCATGAGTTGTTTTATGACAGAAGGTCCTAATAAGGAACATGGAAGTAATAAGCCACCACCAACCCGAAGTGTTCGGGAAAGGTCAAAATAAGACACCACATGTCCAACCACCTCCCAGAATCCTCCTCTCTGGCATCCATCTTGGCTGAACAAGGCCTGCACCATCAGGAAGGACTCTGAGTCAGAATGATTGGCTAAAGACAACCCGGAAACTAATGCCATCACCATAAAACCCAAGACTGCAATCTATGTGGCAGAGCTGTTCTCCTGGGTTCCCTTACCCTACTTCTCTCCACCTGGGTGCCCTTTCCCATAAAATCTCTTTGTCAGCACATGTGTTTCCTCAAACAATTCATTTCTGAGTGTTAGACAAGAACCCAGTTTTGGGCCATGGAAGAGGTCCCCCTTCCTGCAAAAGTATTAGTCAAAGTTCTTGAGAGACTCAGACCAATTAGGATGCATTTACAGAGAGAAAGAGAGAGAGCAGAGAAAAAGAAAGGAGGAGGAGAAAGAGGAGTCCAAGAAGAAGAGGAAGAAGAAGGGAAAGAGGCAGGAATGGAGGAGAGAGATTGATTTAGTTTAAGAAATTAACTACTGCAATTGTGGAGGCTGGCAAGCCCAAAATCTGTGAGGCAGGCTGGCATGCTGGAGAGCCAGGAAAGAGCTGATTTTGCAGTCTTGAGTCCAAAGGTCATACAGAGGTAGAATTCCTTCCTCCTCATGAAACCTCAGTCTTTCCTCATAAGATCTTCAACTTATTGGTTGAGATCCATTCACCTCATGGAGGATAATATGCTTTATTCAATGTTTGCTGATTTACATGTTAATCAAAAAAATATCTAGCAATACCTAGACTGGTGCTTGACAAACAACCAAGTACATAGTTGACACAATTAAAAAAAAAAATTACCACACAAACTATTCTTAAAGTGGGACCTCAATTCAGTTCACATCAGTCGCTCACTCGTGTCCAACTCTCTGCGACCTCTTGGACCACAGCACGCCAGGCTTCCCTGTCCATCACCATCAGCAATCCCAAAGCTTGCTCAAACTCATGTCCATCGAGTCGGTGATGCCATCCAACCATCTCATCCTCTGTCATCCCCTTCTCCTCCTGCCTTCAATCTTTTGCAGCATCAGGGTCTTTTCCAATGGGTCAGTTCTTCACATCAGATGGCCAAAGTATTGGAGCTACATCTTCAGCATCTGTCCTTCCAATGAATATTCAGGACTGATTTCCTTTAGGACTGACTGGTTGAATCTCCTTGCAGTCCAAGGCACTCTCAAGAGTCTTCTCCAACACCACAGCTCAAAAGCATCTATTCTTCAGTGCTCAGCTTTCTTTATGGTCCAACTCTCACATCCATACATGACTACTGGAAAAATCATAGCTTTGACTAGACAGACCTTTGTTGGCAAAGTAATGTCTCTGCTTTTCAATATGCTGTTTGGGTTGGTCATAGCTTTTCTTCCAAGGAACAAGAGTCTTCAAATTCATGGCTGCAATCACCATCTGCAGTGATTTTGGAGCCCCCCAAAATAAAGTCTGCCACTCATTCCATTGTTTCCTCATCTATTTGCCATGAAGTGATGGGACCAGATGCCATGATCTTTGTTTTCTGAATGTTGAGTTTTAAGTCAGGTTTTTCACTCTTGTCTTTCATTTTCATCAAGAGGCTCTTCAGTTCTTCTTTGCTTTCTGCCATAAGGGTGGTGTCATCTGCATATCTGAGGTTACTGATATTTCTCCTGGCAATCTTGATTCCAGCTTGTGCTTCATCCAGCCCAGCATTTCTCATGATGTACTCTGCATATAAGTTAAATAAGCAGGGTGACAATATACAGCCTTGATGTATTCCTTCCCAATTTGGAACCAGTCTGTTGTTCCATGTCTAGTTCTAACTGTTGCTTCCTGGCCTGCATACAGGTTTCTCAAGAGGCAAGTCAGGTGGTCTGCTATTCCCATCTCTTTCAGAATTTTTCACAGTTTGTTGTGATCCACACAGTCAAAGGCTTTGGCATAATCAATAAAGCAGAAGTAGATGTTTTTCTGGAACTCTCTTCCTTTTTTGATAATCCAACGGATGTTGGCAATTTGATCTCTGGTTCCTCTGCCTTTTCTAAAACCAGCTTGAACATCTGGAAGTTCACAGTTCACATACTGTTGAAGCCTGGCTTGGAGAATTTTTAGCATTTACTAGTGTGTGAGATGACTGCAACTGTGTGGTAGTTTGAGCATTCTTTGGCATTTCCTTTCTCTGGGGTTGGAACGAAAACTGACCTTTTCCAGTCCTGTGGGCACTGCTGAGCTTTCCAAATTTGCTGGCATATTGAGTGCAGCACTTTCACTATTGAAATAGCTTAACTGGAATTCCATCACTTCCACTAACTTTGTTCATAGTTATGCTTCCTAAGGCCCACTTGACTTCAAATTTCAGGATGTCTGGCTCTAGGAGAGTGATCACATCATTGTGGTTATCTGGGTCAGACCTAGGCTTACATTAATCTCCTCCAACAAAATTGGCTCATCATTTATGGTTAGTTATTATGCTTAGCAGCAACCCAAAAAAATTGTTTGCCATATGGTACCTAGACAATTAACTGGAGAATATCCCAGGCTAATATCAGCATTTGTGAGATAGCTTACTTCTGCTTGCTTGTACAAGTTGACACCCAATAATATCCAACACATGAATGTCTCCTCAAATTTAAGACTTGAACCAAGAAGTCTTCTGACATCTCCTAAACCTAGTCTCTTGTAGGTCATGTTAACTCTCTTAAGGGTGGGAAAATGTGTTTCTTCCTCTCCTCTAAACCTTGAGAATACTTATAAAAAATCCTCCTTAATCATAAAGTCATTCTAGTTTCAGTTCAGTTCAGTTCAGTCGCTCAGTCGTGTCCGACTCTTTGCAACCCCATGAATTGCAGCACGCCAGGCCTCCCTGTTCATCACCATCTCCCGGAGTTCACTCAGACTCACGTCCATCGAGTCCGTGATGCCATCCAGCCATCTCATCCACGGTCGTCCCCTTCTCCTCCTGCCCCCAATCCCTCCCAGCATCAGAGTCTTCTCCAGTGAGTCAACTCTTCGCATGAGGTGGCCAAAGTACTGGAGTTTCAGCTTTAGCATCATTCCCTCCAAAGAAATCCCAGGGCTGATCTCCTTCAGAATGGACTGGTTGGATCTCCTTGCAGTCCAAGGGACTCTCAAGAGTCTTCTCCAACACCACAGTTCAAATGCATCAATTCTTTGGTGCTCAGCCTTCTTCACAGTCCAACTCTCACATCCGTACATGACCACAGGAAAAACCATAGCCTTGACTAGATGGA